>CM067298.1:62508473-62769040 GCA_034231615.1 Meghimatium bilineatum
TATATATATATTATATATATATATATATATATATATATATATATATATATATATATATATATATATATATATATATATATATATATATATATATATATATTGTTTTTAAAATAAGATGACATATATATATATGTTATATATATATATATATATATATATATATATATATATATATATAACATAAGCTTATAATGTGACATATTCACTCGCAAATGATAAAAAGAGCCGAAATGAATTTAATTTTTATATAGAGGTGGAGCTTGCGTTGTGCGTTAAAAAATTCCTAGTATCCGCGATGAAGATAATCACAGATATCTACATATAAACAAAGTCCAACTACTGGGTTAGCAAAATATTACGAAGTCATAGTGAGTGAATTACCAGTACCGCGACTTCCACTATTTTGTATGGTTAAAATCTCGGATATAACCGAATGGAACTAACATACGCTGTTGAAAATATCGTACTTCACCATTAATGGTATACTTTATTTAACCAAACAGTGGGATTTGCAGGCGATTGCAAACAAATCATTGCGGGATTTCCCTTACAGTATATATTGCCAATTCCCTATCTAGGATAATACTATAAGACCTAACTGCAAAAATTAAATATGCCTTCATTCGATACGTTTTTGATTATTGTCACATTTTCCATTGGTTACTATTTATATACTTGAGGTAGTCTTGGCTATTTTTGTCATACGATTCCAAGTATATAAATAATGAGCAACAGAAAACACAGGAATAATCAAGACAATCTAAACAGGAATAATCAAGACAATCTAAAAGAACATGTCTTCTCTGCCGATCGGTTTCTATTTTCTACTGCCGATCAGTTTCTGTTTTCTACTACCGATCGGTCACAATTGTATGCACTGGATCAACTTAAGTTAATGCCATATTTGACGTTTACTGTGTATATATAAAACAAAGTATTAAAAAAGTGACCAATGGACCGAGTCTCTCGTCATATGGATCATACACTCATGTGTGCTCATCAGAAATCATCATTATAAAGTGACACTAATTGACTTTCCCAGTGGTTTTCATAGACCATATATGTATACTGTGTCCACAATGTAAATCACGGGTAAAGTCAAATAAGCGTCACTTTAAAGAATGATATCCAATGAGTCCACATAATGTGTAATTGACGAAGGACAGTCGGATCAGCCAAAACAAATGACTCAGCGCGTAGGACTTACTACAGAAGGACTTAATACACCGCTCGTACGTTCTCTATCTTTGCTGGTAAAAATTGTTTCAAGACCGTGATACCCATTTTGACGCATCTTTACCAACAATGCCCAAAAACGTAGTGACAATTAATATTGCTGTAATGGGAATTCAGGCAATATTTGTTTACAAACGCCTGCTACTGTGACAACCTGCGTTGCGGTGACGGCCCATGAAATATGCTTTTTCATTTATTTCTTGTCAGTGGGAAATGTACTTACAATGTACTTGTTTCTGATCATCCTACTTGTTTGCCATGTATTACCACAGCTCCTCTCTGTGTTTTCCGATTGCCGGGTTTCCTCTGACATTCTGGAAATTTAATTGTCTATTACTACTGCATTGTAAAGAGGTTTCAACTCATACGTAATCAGTATAATTTGATAATATCCTGATGCAGTCTAATATTCGTTGGGCAAGTCATGAGGTTCTTATGCACGCACGTATGTCAGATTATCTCCTACTAAAGATACTTTTCTGTGATATGATGCAAATAAGGATATGAGTTCTCAATATGGAAAAAGTAAATGCTACAAGGACCCATATTCATCACTGAAAACATTGGACATGTCCCACAATACACGGGAAGGCCCGCGACGAAACATAGCTACATGTCGTTTTATATTAAAAAAGGCAGCCGCATTTTGTGAAAACAGGAGAAATGTAGCATCTCAGTTGCAAACGCTAGAAATACATCAAATTCCTTGCCCGGCTTGTCTAAGGGTCTTTGCGATTAGCACAGTGCTTATAAGCCATATACGAGCTCACAGACAATGAAATAGTTCTATATGAATTTCATAAAGTGGATATAACAAATGATCATCTCTTATGGTTCATGAACAACAACAATAACAACAATAAATATATTATCAGTATACTGGCAATCAAAAGTTATCCGCTATAACCAACGAGTTTGTCTCTACATTCAACTGAATCTGTTTCATCGTGTCAATCATAATATTTATAGCAACAACACAATAACCTCTTTTTGTTGCGGCTGTTCCTTTCAATGTTTCAGGTGGAATCAAATGTTCAGCAATGTCTTGTACTGAAAAGTTCTTGATTTCATAATTCGTTAATGGTACAAGTCCACGAAGTATGCAGAGAACTCGCATGATCTTAATACGAAGGTTTTTTATCAGGGCTGTTCCGTTGAATCCATACGGTCTAAAAGCTGGGTTATCTTCGTTTTTCATCAAGAAATATGCGTAATTAGAGAGTTGTTCTAGGACACGTAATCGGGAACTCTGAAAGAAAATGACAAATTAAAGAAAATTACGATTAATTATACAACTAGTCATACATGACAGAAAATAAAACTGCATTTATATAGATAGTCGATAATATGTAAGACTGCAGTAAAACTATACCATTAGGTAGTAATAGATGAAACGAATATATTTTACAGTTAACAAAATAGATTGAGTCTCGCAAGAAAATTATGAAGAATATAGTTAACGGTTGAAAATTATGAAGCAGTAAAAATTGACATTTTTGCTTGTGAATTGTTAACTACATTTTTTCATATGTGTGCTTATGATTCCCATATTAAACTGATCAAACATATATCTTGTGTTGTTTCACACATGTATGTTCCTTAATGCAACATTCATTAAAATAATAAAAAATAGTATTGCAAAATTATCTGTGCTCTCTTCAAACACGTAATCTCTAAGCAACTTTCGAATATTACTCTCCATCCCCAGGCTACCCTTCTCCAACATCACAACTATAGGAGCTGATTGTTTTAATGCACTAATGTCTGCTCTTTCGTTACTATGACCATTTGCATGTCAAGTGTAGAAGATCAATACAAGCTCTTGAAAATTGGAAGCATCTGCATAATTCGTACATCCCAGATACATATGTTTTTAAGCGTCAGTATTGAATCGCCTCAATTTGTAGCATAGTTGATAGTGTGCTATCACTGGGTTACAGCATGCCAGGTTCGAAACCACATCCGGGCAACAAAAATCCGGGTTATGATTTCTCGCTTAACAAGACTACTCCTCCAGTCGACTCAGCTGTTAATTGAATACATGAAGCATGAGTTAGGGGAGGTAAAGATAGAAAGGAAGGGAACTGGCCACCACATCTAATAGTTGCTACGGTTTAGTACATGAAGAGTTATCTTGATATACTCAACGGCAGGCTGCTGCCATGGGTCATAGGCCCCTACCTTTTACTAAATGGAGTATGACACACTACTTGTCTTATTTAACTGAATTTCAGAAAATACATGAAAGGCATAGTATTGGCCTCAAGCATCATCTTCACAACGGATGTATTTACTTTCGTTTAATATTGCTATTTCGTATTATTTTTTTCATCGATGGAGAGAATAAAAGTGTACGTATGAGTGGAGTCCATAGTTTAAACAGTTGATAATGATTGTTTGACTCACTGCGACTGCAGTGTTTAATGATGAACAGTTGTATACTAAAGAGCGATCATTGCAACAACTCTCGTGGAAACTCTAGGCATGCTACAGATACATGGGTTTAATTTCTCTCTTAAGTCCAACCATGCCCAAATAGACCATTACAATGACTATCACATTGGTAGTTTCTTGCTTCGTTGTTTAGACAAGTTTGTCGATAGGACCTCTCAATTAAGAAGAAAATCAGCCTTGGGCAGTGTAATTCCTGAATGATGGGAACAAGTAATCATTCATCTATGGAACCCGGAATTCTCGCTATTTCTTACACCTGCGTGACAACGTGAGGTGTAGTGCCAGAGTGACATCTAATTAACTCGTTATTTCATTTCGTGCATCTATTTGTTATAACAGTGGCAATGTTATATAATTTTATTTTAAACAAAAACAAAATGGGTATAGTACAAGTAGACGCCACCACATTGTCGAGTTATTTCCCTTGTCTATGGTTGTAAATTGCATGTTCATCATTTAATAATAGAAAAATATAAAAACCCTGAAATATATTAGGGTTTGGGTTAGGGTTAGGATTAGAATAGTTGTGTT
Source organism: Meghimatium bilineatum (assembly GCA_034231615.1). Taxonomy (NCBI): domain Eukaryota; kingdom Metazoa; phylum Mollusca; class Gastropoda; order Stylommatophora; family Philomycidae; genus Meghimatium; species Meghimatium bilineatum. The sequence continues at coordinate 62,512,695 of CM067298.1, forward strand.
TTACATAACTAACCATAACACCAACCATAAATAAATGAATATTTCAATTATTAAATGATGAACATGAAATTTACAAACATAGACAAGGGAAATAATTAAACATGTGGTGGCTCTACTTGTACTGTACTAGAAAATGGTTCCGTGTTAATATTTACAGACTCAAAATAATAATTAAACAGACCGTCAATTGTTTTTGGCGCCCATTTATAGGCGCACTGGCGTGGCTGATGCAACGTAAAAGGTAAGAGTTCCGCTGCGCATGAACCTCGCCAGTTTGCAATTAATCATTTAATCCATGTACAATGAAGTACGTCGGCACTTAGCTGTTTGTACTTAAAGAGGGTTTTAAATGTATCAGTACCTCAAGAATTAAATCAACATCACATTTTTTTTAAATCGTTCTTCTTAGGAGTACATTCTACCCCCAAACTTCTATTGTCCCTATACGCAGACCAGACCACAGGTCTAACCACCAGTCCTCAACAGGACAACACAGGTCATTAGGCCACACAATACGCCCCGATATAGCCACAGGAATGCTATCCAAGGTTGAAAAATGCGTGTCTTGGACCACAAGACAAATCCATCAGTTAACAAACAAACAAACAAAAAACAGAAAAAAGCAAACAAATGCGTAATGAAATTCTTACCACTTCTTCATTAAGAGAACTGTGTACATTTCTAGGTATCTGCATCTTGTTTAAAACATTGTGCATATTTCGTTGATCGCGAAGAGTAAATAGATTAGTCCATTGTTTGATCTGTAAGAGCAGTGATGTGCATTTATTAGTGGTGTCAATATTTATATATATACATTAGCAGTGATGCATGAAGTCAATAAGCGTGTATTCATACACAAACGTGTGAAGTATTACATGTGTGGATGGTTCGTCTGTGGTGTCTTTATAGACTGTGGTATGCATTTAGACAACACACACACACACATGTGTGCTGTCTCGATTTCTTACTTTTGTCTTCTGTCAAATGGTCACCCACGAATGACGTAAAGATGTACTTTAGTAGACATCGCAAATTTGTCCTTTTGTGGAAGACTAATTGGTGGTGAGGAATAAGCGATATAAATCAGCATCACGGCGACAGTTTGTACTTTTCCAGATTTGTTCCTGTGACCATATTCTGACACTGAATCTCTAGTAGGAAGCCGTCTATGGTATTTCCACCCCTTTACAACTAGGAATGAATTAAACGTCGTTAATCTAGCAACAATTACACCTGAAGTTAACGGCTGATCCTAATTGAATTATGATTAAATTTAACAACTCACCTTTTCGAAAGTATTATTTGCCATTTCTGCAGTCTCCAGTAGTTCAATCCTAAGATTCTGAAGGCGTGTCTGATATGAGGCTTTGGAAGAACTACTTTCCTCTGAGACACTAGCTGTTATATCAGATGAAGCATAAGAGTTAGCAGTATTTGGATTTTTGCACGGTTGGCTAGCGATATTTGATACTTCCTCCAGATCAGTGTTCTTGGGTACTGGTACAGCATTAACGATGGCTGTGAACATGAAACATTTCAAATGTGAATCTCGAATCTGTTTTATGAAATATACATTATATGCAGATGTCAAGAAATCAATACATATGAGAGCAACAAGGCAGTGCGACTTCAGTAAAGGAGAGGGGATTAACCAAAAAATAATAATAATAAAACTCATTCGCTGATTTTCGATAGCAACTCATTTTTCATTAGTTTTGAATGACCTTTTACTAGAAAATCGTTGAAGGGGAAGAGAGGGTCGGGATGGTTTTCCATTTTTTGGCTAAGTCCTATTACTAAATGCCACGTTTTAATTTCCTATCGGAGGGAGTTTGAACCTCCCAACGCAACCCTTTATTTATGGACTTGAGAAGATAACACATTTAAGAAAAACATTTAAGTTACAATAACGACAAGAAATACTGTAAATGTAATATATTTTGGTGGCATCACTCATACCAGAGACGCGTGTCGGCTATTTTAACAGAAATACGAAGTCATGAGCAGCGGCGAAACCAAGCAGGGGTTGCCACCTGTACCTCATAGTGTGCCCCCAAAGCTGAATAGAATCAATGCTCGCGCACTTAGGTCTTCCACACAAATTCACGATCTCTTTCAATTAGCTTAAAGTGAGTCTTTAGAAGTGATTCACAATAGAGTCTATGAAAATTCTGAAATTCCCCCAAATGCAGAAAGGCGTTCCAATGTTCGGTTTGGTAATCGGAGAATTGACTGTGCCAGTAAGTAAATAACATAAATAGCGAACCACATATAAAGAAGCAGGCGTTATGAATGTGTATAGATCATAATGAAGGAAATATCTTTCTTAGAGTTCGTTGTCAAATGCGGCTGATTAGTAAGATGTAGTCTGGAGAACAGAATGCGTTGTCATAGTTTAGATCTCTGCTGTGATATATGCGCCTTTCGGCCTGATACTTTTGGGTAACGGCCAATGTTTTGGGTAAACCAACCCTAGCAGGCAACAGTGTCACTATACTTTCCCTTTCGGACCATGGCAACACAGACGCGGAAGCAAATATCATGAATAATGAACATCACTAATAATAATGCAGAGCCTACATAAGATATTAGAGCAGTCATTGGTGTAATGCTAACCTTATATATTCCTTTGGTGAATATCACACGTTCCTGACATCATATTTTCTTTAAAAGATATAGACATCGAAGTATATGCATGTAACTGCTGCTAGTATTTTATTGTATTTTAAAGAACATACTAAAACGAAATCTAACAACATAGGAAGCTGCGGTAGTGTAATTTGAGTGATTCGCATGTATACCCGAGTATGGACTAGATTCTTCTTCTTCTTCTTCTACGTTCAGGAATCTTTTGGTCTTGCTAGATCTTCAGGCCAGTCGCCAGGACGAAGATTCCAAGTCTTCTCCAGGTCAGAGCGGTTGCCCTAGTTTTTGTGTGCCTCAGTTCGATCCATTGTGGCCATGTCTTATCTCGCAGTTCTTTGTATTCAGGACAGCAAACTCGGGTTTCGAATCAACTCGTTATTGTATGTGTTAAATAATTACTCCCGTTGTTCACACATCCACCAAGAAGTAGGGTACCACGGCTCATACTCTAGGAAGGTGGAGGAATGGCGCCATCGCCACTGAGCAGGTGCGGTAAACGTCGCTAGTTTCTGGTCAACCACTGACTAGGTAGTTGCGCACTCAAAGAAACCCGTGTTCTGTTATGTCGCTGCTTCATAACAGATATTGCTCTTACCTTATCTAACAACACAACATTTCATAACTTTGGTCTATTTTAAAAATGTCATACCATTGAGAAGAAGAATTTGTATTACAATAACTGAAATTGCCATTTTCATAAATCTGTTTGGTTTTGTAAATGTTAACATCCGAAAATGCAATTTTTGTATTAAATACAACTGTTTTCACTTACTTATATAGGTATATGCAGTATATTTCTGGCATATTTTTAGCAGCGTATTTCTAATTCAGTTGGACAGAATTCCCATTGATTTCTGTACTCATATTAGAAATTAGCATTGCATGTTAAATGAAAGATAACTTCTCCATTTTAAAAGTGATTGGGTATTTCGCTTTCGAAGTGTCTCGGTAATTTCTTATGTGAATATCCGACTGCTGTGACATTTCCCTGTCATCGTTTCAGTGACATCATGATAGTGTTGTGTTGTCTGCTGTGTTTGACAATACCAACTCAGGGTTGTAAATAAGTTGCGGTTTCCTTTACTTCACGAACACTGTTGCCACTCTAGAGACTTTTATTCCAAGATTGGCTTAAAAAAAAAAAAAAGAATATAGGATCTTATTTTTTTTTCAAGGATGTAGTAATTTTTCTCTGGTTTAGAAAAAAAATCATAACTTCAACCGTCATTGATTTACTATTTGTTAATTTTACAAGCGTTGGCACAGTAGCAGAGTTGATAGTGAGTTCGTCTCGGAAACATAACACATCGAGCTAGATGGTTTGAACTCCGACAATCCACACTGTACTGGCGCTACGATTTGATGTATTAGTGAGGCCTATAAATTAAACAATAGTTGACTATCTATGTCATATACATTATGAGCTTCATTCATTATTCTCCTCAGAAAACCAAAACTCAGAAAACACAGTTTTTAGTTCCAACAAAGCATAATAGGTTTTTAGCATCATACCACACAAGGACAACTCAATCCTGCCGGATAATTCAAAATGACTGCCAGCCTCTGATATAAAAAATGTACTGGATATCACCACGACCCTATTTGATGGCCTATATGCAACATTATCTGTGTTTGGTAATTCAAACGTGTGCAAGTAAAAAAAAAACAACTGAAAATTGTGATAAAAACTCGGCAGGAACAGCTCTTCAATATAGGGATATCCCTATTCAAGCAGAGATGTATAGTATTCATATATATATATATTTATTTATTCCATATATATAGTTGATGTTATATATAAGGTGTATATATATATATATATATATATATATATATATATATATATATATATATATATATATATATATATATATATATATGTATACTTTTATCAAAATTCAAAATCTTTAGTGGTAACTAAGTTTGCATCGTTAGCTTTCGGTATTAGAACTGAGGCTCCACTAAGATAAATAAGACACGGTTTAAAAATATATTAAAATAGCAAGGACCTAACATCAGCTATATCCGGTAGTTTCGATACACAAATTCATATCTTACTCTGTTAAGACCAGACGTGGGTTACCTAATAATATCAGTACGAGACGATCTTTATTTCTTTGGACACGCTATGAGACGTGGTGATACTCACTGCAGCAAAACTGAAATCCCACAGGCGAAACTTGAAACAAGGTAATGAAGTTTTGCTAGAAACCGGAAACACAAATAATAGCACACAAAAATAGACGTTTCGACCAAAAGGCCTTTATCAAGAATAAACAAAGAAACATTTACAACAAAGTAACGGCGCATAAGAACTGTACCATTGAGTGACATTCACATATATGAACAATCGTTTGACTGTTAAATTTCAAATTTTCTTCAGTGAGTACATATATCGATACATTATTAGATAGTTTTATATTGTTACATAGCAAAGAGACAACAACACCGATAAAAGATATTGAAGATAGAGAATCGTGGAGATCCTCGATCGCCTATGCCAGTCGGTACGGTGCTTGATAATATTGACTCTATTAGATCATGAACTTAGCCCGCAGATTGTCAGCCTTTCTTCTACTTTACTTAGTCATCTCCTACGATATGACTGGAAATATGACAGTCCTTAAATAAGTGGCCCTATTCTTTGCATCCTGAATTAGAAGTCCAGGGCTATGCTATTTCAAAGGGGTGACTTTGGGCATATGATTAAGCTAGGTTATCTCATTTATATGGCTAAGCTAAGCGATTCTTAGACATGTGGCAAATTAGAAGACCTTAAGACATGTGGCTGAGCTATATGATATCTGGGTAATGGCCTAGCTAGATGATCTTTAGATAAGTGGCTAGTAATTATTGACCTAGCTAGATTATCTTTAGATAAGTGGTTACGTACTTATTGACCTAGCTAGATTGTCTTTAGATAAGTGGCTACGATATGATATCTTTAGGTATGTGACATGACTATGCTAGATTATCTTAAACTATGTGGCTAAGCTAGATGGTCTTTAAGCGTATGGCTACGAAAGGTGGTTTTAGGCATGTGACTAAGCTAGATAATTTTCAAATAGGCCTATGTGGCTAAGACAGATGATCTTTAGATACGTGGTTGAGCTAGATGGTATTTAGGCATGTAGCTAAGACAGATGACTTTCAGGAATGTGGCTAAAATAGATGATATTTTGACTTCAGCTAAATTGAATGATATTTAAATATGTGGCTAAGCTAAATGTTCTTTAAGTATGTACCTAAGTTACTTGATATTCAAGCGTGTGATATAATTAAGCTAGATATTATTTATGTGGCTAGGCGGATAATCTTTAGGTATGTTGATATGTTATATGATCTTTAATTATATCGCTAAGGTAGATGATCTTTAGGTATGCATTTAGCAAAACTAGGTATTCTTTAGTAAGACCATCTAAGCATAATAGACACAGCAGGTAAGAAATTTGGAATGAAAATCAACATAGACAAAATTGAAGTAATGAATATTGCAAGAGAAAAGGAGAACATCAACATACAGATAAACAATAAACAACTAAAACAAGTAGATTAATTCAAATATCTGGGCAGCACATTGAGATATGACAATAAACAAGAAGCAGAAATAAACGCAAGATGTAATAAGGCCTGTCAGATCATTGGTCAATTAACACCTTTAGTAAGAAACAAAGATATTACACTAGAAACAAAGAAAGCGCTTTCCAACACCATTTTCTTACCAACATTGTGTTATCAGTGTCAAACTTGGACATTGGATTATAGAATAATACATAAGATTAACACCACTGAAATGAAATGTGTGAGACGTATGATTGGAGTTAGCTTGAGAGACAAAATCAGGAATGAAGCACTAAGGAAACAATTAGGGATCAAGTAAACAATAGAATACATCCAGAAACAACAAGTTAAATGGTACGGTCACATAACCAGACAGAAAGAGCAAAGTATAATCCAAAAAAACACTTAATAAACGATACGAAAACAGTCGACCTATTGGACGCCCTCGTAAAAGGTGGATAGATAGTGTATTAGAGACACTCGGAAATATAACAGCAGAAGAGGCAAATAGAAGGGCAAAAGACCGTACACTCACTCTCCCCTCAACACCGAAAGGTACATGAGGACAGAAAGAAGAAGAAGAAGAAGGTATTCTTTGGGTATGTGATCGCCCATGTTTTCACGTGGCCCGAGAGTGGAGCAAAGAATAGCAGCACTGTTACATTCCATGCATGTTCTAAGAGGCGACTAAGGAGGTTATGGAGTGGAGTTGGCTGTCCCATCCTATATAGGGTCAAAGTGATCCAAAGCCATGCTAAAGTTGATGTGTCAGACCAGAAGGCGCAGATATCGCAGTAATATTGTAAACCATGACACGGCGCACTCTGTTCTCCGGACTACATCCTGCTAATCTGTAGGAGTTTGAGGACGAACGCAATAGAAGAAGAAGGTACGTGATCAAGTTAGATGCTCTTTGGGTATGTGATATTGCTAAGTTAAATGATCTTTAGGTATTCGATCAAGTTAGGTTATCTTTAGGTATGTGGCTAGGCTAGACGATATTTTAGTATGTGGCTAAGCTAGATGCTATTTAGGTATGTGATATAGTTAACCTTGTTCTATAAATGATGTTCTATAAATGATGTTATAACTTATAATAGATGTTCTATAAATATGTTGCGAAGCTAGATGACATTTAGATATGTAGCTAAGTTAAATGATCTTTAGGTATATGAAAAACTTGACTATCTTTATGCATGTAATCTTTAGGCTAGCTGTTCTTTATGTATATTATATGGCTACGCGAGACGTTCTTGATTATGTGATACGGTTAAGTTAGATGTTCTTTTAAGTATGGGATTAAGCTAGATGTTCTTTTAAGTATGGGATTAAGCTAGATGTTCTTTTAAGTATGGGATTAAGCTAGATGTTCTTTAAGTATTGATTAAGCTAGATGTTCTTTAAGTATTGATTAAGCTAGATGTTCTTTAAGTATTGATTAAGCTAGATGTTCTTTAAGTATTGATTAAGCTAGATGTTCTTTAAGTATTGATTAAGCTAGATGTTCTTAGGTATGTGATATGGATAAGCTGGATGTTCTTTAAGTATGTGATTAAGCTAGATGATTTTAGGCCAGTCATATTGCAAAGCAATATGGAAGTATATAGTATTAAGAATTTGGCCAAAAGGCGAATAAAAAGCCATCCCCTCCCCCTTAGTGATTTTTCACCAAATAAAAAATAATAAAAGTTTTTCATTAAAAAGATGCTACACCTAAAACACAGGAATGATCGATTATTTAGTTACCCCCCCCCCCCTTTGCTCTACCTTGAGGAGTACATATCTAAGGTCTTAAATGTTATGTTGTGTGATGAATTAACAGTTTGCAGTTCGCCTACAACATGTAAGAACACCTCCAGGGAAAAGATATGGTGAAAAATATACCCCATAGAGACATTCAAACGCCCACAAAGCCAGAACATTTGTACTGCTATATCAAAGTCTGAAATTACTGGTTTACATTCCTTGGATCCTGGATCAACTATGAATGGGCAAACGTGCCTCGAACTGCTGGAGGACAAGTTGGTGATAATTAGATACATTTTTGCACGATATTCAGAGTGAAGATCGTACATGAGTACATTAAAAAGGTCAGGTCGAAAACCGTGGAATGGCCCGGAAATAGCCAGAACTATAAAACCCTATTGAAAATGTGTGGGTCCATATGAAAAATAAGATTGCCGACGAATAATCGTCTAGTGTCAAAACGTTTTTCGATCCCACTAAAAACGTTTGTATCCATGATAGCCTATCTCAAAAGATTACTGTCATGAATTCATCTTCAACATACACGCAAAGCAAAGGATGGACACAAAGTACTAAATAATGAAAGAAATTATTCTATACAAAGGTTTAATAAACGAAAACTAACTTAAAAGTAACTATATTTCTTTATTTTGTTTCTGTATATCATTTATGTCATTTTTATGGGAAAATTCGTGTTGGTCTTAAACGTTTGACAACGACAGCATATGTATGGACCTATATAGCAATAGGTTGGTTGGATGGTTGCTGATCCAGAAGTCCATGGGCTCATTCCCTTTGACCCAATATAGCAATAGAGAGTAACTTATTTAAACTGGGTTTTATGTAGAGCTTGTAGGCGGCATATATAACATAGATTTAAATATGGCCCTAAAGCTAAAAGAGCAGGAACTCCTAAAGATAAATGAAAAGTTAGAGGCTCACAGTGCTAATTTATAAAGGAGCAATGCATTCTTTCCTTCGCATATTTTAGAATTCCTAACTCAACACATGACCGTAGACAATATAGGCTAAAGACGTGTTGGCTAATCAAATAATTATTAAGGCTAACGAGGGTTTAATCTGGGAAATCAACCTACTTCTTCTTCTTCTTTCGTTCACTTGAAACATGTCTATATCTGTAATTCTGTCTCCTGAATAAAACTCACTGTCTTTTGTAGTTCCTACAGTGGCCCATAGAGCTTTGATTCCAGTGTTGTTTCCTCTGGCCAATATGTCTGCCTCAGCGTTTCATGCTCAGAACACTCTTGAAGTATATGTTTGGCACTCTGTGCTGCCTGTCCACATGTACACATGACCGTCAACCTTCTAAAATGACTTATTTGACCATTGCGATTTTCTTTGGCTGTCGACACAAAGTATAATCATTGTAAACAATGAAATTCACGGGAAAAGTCAAATGAACCATTTCAGAAGACTGTTTTCCCATTAACCAATGTCTTATATTGTCGACGGTCTATATCAACATGATAAGACGCGGTGTAGAAATTACATCAACAATTTGGAGGGGTGGGGGGGGGGGGGAGATGGTATGAAAAAGTTTGACAGTTGTTTACAAGGGAGAGGAGAGGATTGATAAAAGTTGACATCAAGAATGATGTTTAATAGTACCAATGAAATTGAATTTGAAAAATGGTTCATTACAGGACAAGAGAATATGTCCACACAAATTTCTACTTTGTAATATTAGGTTTGATTTCATACAGCTTCTATGATGCGGAGATTTAAAAAAAAAAACAAGCAGCGTCTGCTACCGATCATTTGATCTACGTTCAACGCACTGAGAGGCCCCCTCCCCCAAGGGTCATCCAGGGGAGGAGGATGGGGCCACTCAGTACTTTTCGCGCAAATCAATGAATGATGCGCTGTATGCCCTTTAGCAAAAGTTCGTTTAATTAAATAATGTATGGTTTTTTTCGTTAATAGCGAGAACACATTATTTCGTAAAGTACATAAAAACTGTTCTAAAAATGTGAAAAGGGGCTTTTTCGTCCTTTTTTTCTGTTAGCACATTATGTTAGTGGAAGGGGTAATTTTTTGGAACATAATTAAACATAGGGGACACCTGAATTCAAGACGTTGTTACAAGGGGGGGGGGGAGGGGGTTAGAGTAATGGTAACACATTGTGGTCGTGATTTATGGGCGGCTCCTATGTACTAAATGTCATCTGGATTTATATTGTCATGATTAACTGGAGTATGCTTAAATTGAGAAGTTTCCTTATTTTATCTTTCGATTGCGAAGACACTACTCTTACCACTTGACTCCAGCAACTCTCAGGGCTTCGCAAAGTAAGGAATTATATTGTCAATTGTGATAATTAATGTACTACAGGGGGCACTAAAGGATCAAAGGCAATGAGGAAACAACGATGGCGCTTTTAGGAAACACTGAACCATTCAGAAGATACAAAAAAGATTAAAGACACTTGCTACTAAGTAAGTACAGGAATCAGGGGAAAAAATCGTATAAGTCTATTGATATTAATTAAGTTATAGCTGAAGAACAGATGTATTCTGTATTTATTCCAAGGAATGTCAACCTTGTGCTGAGAACAGAAAGAGATTTCATTACATTCAAATGAACACGAGCCATTTCATGTTGTTGACTGTTAACAAAAATTTGAATTTTTAAATTTGAATTAACTGTTTTGATTATATATTGTTTACTGTAGGCTTAAGTAAAAAATATAGAATGAGAAAACAAATAGGCCTATATGGGGATGTGTTTGTGCTGTGTGCATCCACCTAAATGCCTATAATAGGGAGCCTATACATGAAAGGAGGCACTACCCTTTACAAGATCTGGTGGTGGAAGTAGCATCAACCTATCTATATAATAGGAGCCTTTATATGAAATGGGACACTGACTTACATAAAATATAAGAAAGGAAGCGTCGGTCTATGCAATGTAGGCATATTCAAAGAAAAGGACTATGGTAGAGACAAATTTGAGAAACACTGCTTTAACCAATTGACGCCCCCACAATTACAGGATATATCACAACAGGATATGGCCTATAGTTTAATTGTTGATAACCCACTTGACAGTTTTCTTACTCACTTCACATTTTCAAGTACCTAGGTATTTATATTGTAGGAATATGTCTTTTGTAACTAATCAAGCGCCCGGAAAATACGTTTATTTTCAATTGTTTTCTGACGTTGTTATTAAATCATTTCCTTGGTTGCTTTCCAACATCTATATGGGATTATACGTGCAATACGGGATTCCTGACATTGTCTTAGGGAAACAAAAACAGGTTTCTCATCACTACACAAATATTAAATCGGTACAGTATTGTTGTATGGTTCCGAAACAGGGCAAGTGCAACTGAAAATATTACATAAAAATGTACAACTTTATAAATAGATGTCTGTCATAGACTTTCATTACATGGTGGGATGATGAAACGATTAGTTGTGAAAGAGAATACACTAACTACCAGTGTAGGCTAAAGATCAATTGTAAAAGAGTAAACACTAGCTCCCAGTGTAGGCTAAAGATCAATTGTAAAAGAGTAAACACTAGCTCTCAGTGTAGGCTAAAGTTCAGTTGTAAAAATAAAAATACTAGCTCCCAGTGTAGGCAAAATATCAGTCATAGAAGAGAGTATACTAGCTCCCAGTGTAAGCTAAAGTTCAGTTGTAAAAATGAATACACTAGCTCCCAGTGTAGGCAAAATATCAGTCATAGAAGAGAGTATACTACCTCATAGTGGAAAGAAAAGATCAGTCATAAAACAGAATACACCAACTTTCAATGGAGACAAAGATGAAAGATAAAAAATAGAAATGTATAACTTAGATACCCCATCAGAAAGAGACATGAGATCATAGATGTGTGACTGGAACCTACAAGAGACGAGGTAAGTTGAAAGACTGAAGAACACTAGACAAAGACTGGGAAAACCATATTAATTTGGGTTTTGTGCGCACGGTTTAAGAAAATAATTGCAGCTCTACAGTCATTTCCCTGTTTCACAGGGAGCTTAAGGAATAGGGAGAAGACATTTAAATAATAGGCTCTGCTCACTGGTGAAGTCTGAGTAATCTCAAAGATCGTGGTGGCAGAATAACTTTAACTGTGATAATCATTATGTTTGATGCCCATATGCTCTGACATATACAAATTGGATTCCGTCTGCAGTTGAAAGTGTGTGGCTCACCATAAGAGGTACATAAGTGACCCAAAAGTCATGCTGAAGTCGATATGTCAAACAGAAAGCTGTAGATATCACAGCTAAGCTGCAAACCACGACAAAATGCATATTTTTCCTTGATCATATCCTGCTAATTTATATTAGTTTGAGAACAAACATAGTAGAATATCCTGTGGCTCATTGGTAGGAAGCTAGTATACTAACTACCCCTTGCTCTTTTGCCTGTAGGTATCCATTCAAGAGATTGGTGGTGTATTCTGTTGGTGTCTGCACGTAGGACATGCCAGATGTAGGACCAATGATGTTTTCTGATAAAATCTGTGATGAAATTTTGATGTATCTCTTCTCTGATTTTATCATTGATTTGAATTCACTCCAATGGGTGTTAGTTATCATACGAAGACATTTGTTCTCGAAACTTAGTAATTTCTTTTCTGAAGATAAATAGCTTTTCCAGCTCTCACATCCATATGATAGCACCGGAATAACGCTTTTCTGGACAGCATATTACTATTCTCATTTCTCATGTGTCCACAGTGTAGGATATTTATTGATGGCTGACTGGCCTATATCATCCATGTTATGCATTTAATTTTTGTGCTTTGATAAAACTAATGTAATTTGTGTCTATGGTCTGCTTAATGCACAGACCAGCCATGAATTAGGCAAGAGGAAATTGTATGTGTATTGACCGAGATCTCAGTATGCCAGTATGTTTCAAAAATTGGGTATACTTGGTGTAGTCGAGAACCATGCAGGTGCCCTGAGTATGAATATGTTCCAGGTAGTTATATTTTAATCATGCTGTGCTGAAGGTGACTTAATAATATTAGAAATAGAGGCAATAATAATGTTTTGATCATTCAAAAGGGTTCAAAAGACGTAAATTCAATTAGGAAGCATGAGGATAAATGAAAATAATTATTACAGCTGACGGGAATTGAACCACGTCTGTTCTAGCAGCACCGAATCGCTTTGCAACACAAGTAAACAGGTTTTCCGTACTTGACCAACCACATCCCCGTACAGACCTGGTTCAATTCCCGTCAGCTGTAAGAATTATTTTCAAAAGACGTAGAGGATTGACTTCACTGTACTCAGTTTTCCATATGTACTCCGTTACTCTCAATGAAGCAGCACACTGCCTGCCGAGAGTACCATTCATAGCATGTAACTCTGTAGCTTTAAGCGATAATCCACAGGGATCTCCGAAAAAATCCACCTTGTACACAAGACGATGCGAGTCAGAATTGAACCATGGTCTCTTGAACACAAGGAGAACAGCTTAACCACTACACTAGAGAGATCCTCAATGTTTTGGTCATATTATGAGGCAAGGAGATCTGAGGAAAATATTTATGAACGGCAAGATTGAAGTCAAGAGATATCGAGGATGACATCGAGAGAAAATATTAGTCTGACATTGTGGCAAGGCATCAATGAGGATCCTGATAAAATATACTTGAAATTGAGAGGTGTGATGCACTTGTGTTGCTGGGCCCAATAGTGTAGTAAAGAAGAGCAACACTGTTTACTTCATGCATGTCGCAAGTGGCATCTAAGAAGGTCTTCGGAAGGGGTTGGTTGTATATGGGTATGTACATCCCATATAGGGTAAAAGTGACCCAGAAGTCAGTTGTAAGGTCGAATGTGTCAGACTGAAAGCTGCAAATAAAAACTGTTAAACTGTAAACATGACATAATGCATTCTGTTCTCTGGACTACATCCTGTGAATCTGCAGGAAGTTAAGAATGAACACAAAAGAAGAGAAATGTGCAGATCTATAATCACCTATGCCATCCGGCACGGCACCTGAAGATGATGCTGATGTTACTCAGTCCAATTTTAATCCACTGATAAAACCAACATAAAGAACAGTAAGACTGCTTCAGATGTCAAGCTACCACATTTGGAAGACTGAATTTTTGTTTCCCACTTGCATCCCTTGTACAATCTGTTGCATATCATTATGAAATGATCAATAACATCTGTTATGACAGCTCAATTTAAAATCTTTCAGTGTTTTCATTGTTGATTGAAGAAGTTTTATCCATTATCTATGTGTTCGATCAATTAAACTATTTTCATAGTATTTCTTATCCAAAAATGACCTCTTCAGACAACAAATGCAACATACTCTAACAACTAAATGGAAAAACAAAAAATCAATAAACATGTCTGCTTATGAATTTTTACATTATTTATTTATTCATTTACAGCAAAAATAATGTACACATTTATCTTTCAAGAGCATGATGGAGGACAAATGATCTGCAGTAGATACTTGGAGTATAAGAATGCAAGGTGACTTCTACTTGACTGTAATATTAGGAAACCAGTGAATGTTGTTCTTCCATCACGAGTGATGATGACCATTTGTTACATCCACTTAAGAAAATTAAGTTACAATTATGTGCTTCATTCTGTGTTTGCAAATGGCTAATAAGCCCTATTCAGGCAACAAATATCCTTCGACAGTATGGACATGGAATGACTACTGTAAATGGCTTTTTGTCTACCCGTGACTTTCTAGCAACTCTCCGCTGTTGAGCTGCTGCACTTCTCTTGTCACAAGCTACACATTTTTTGACTGTAGAGCGACATATTGCTCTATTATGTGCAAGTTCTTCCAGTTATCTTGGTCTATTTCAAAGGTTTTCAGTGAGGTCTTTAATGCGTCCTTGTAGTGTTTCTTTTGGTTACCTTGAAATCATATACCCTTCTGCAACTCACCATAGAACAGTATCTTTGGCAGTCAATGATCTGGATACATACCAGATGATCTGCTTCTGCATCAGAATAATGTCAAGTTGTATGAAAGTGATTAAGTTTCCTCACATATTGTCTATACACAGTCCACGTTTTGCCAGAGTATGACAGCAATGGAAGTACCACTGCTCTGTAAACTTTCAGCTTAGTCTGTAGGTTAATGCCATTTCTATGCCACACATTTGCGCAAAATTTATCAAAAGTGCTGCTTGCCTTGTATACACTTTATCATCAATGTTGTCATTTTGTGATAGTGTGCTACGTAGGTATGTGAATCTATTGACAACTTTCAGTGCTACGCCATTTATCTTATTTCTGGACTTGTGTTAGCTTTTGCCTGGTGTTGGTTGTAACATGATTTCTGTTTTCTCTGTGTTAATAGTAAGCCCAAAGTTGATACAGGTTTTGAAGAATTTGAAGAAACCAATGAATAATGCAGGTCTAAAACAGATTGTCAGTTTCAGTGATAGAGGTTCATAGGCCAGTTTCACAAACTCAGCTTACTCAAACCTGCTGGTTGTTCGAAGCACAGACAAGTTGACCATACATATTGCACTAGTAATACAATTTGATGCATAAGTGATGCTTAAATATCCAACAATAGTTGACAGAAATGCCCTATACATGATCCTCTTCAAACTACAGATTTTTTGACATTTATAATTGTAAACAATGACCAATTGTAAGAATGTCTAAGTGTTAGATCAGCTACCTTACACAGGAAAAATATTGGTTTGCTAAGGCAAAGACTTCCAGTCCATGAAATATTTAAATTCTTTGTCTTATGGGCATGCCTAAGACAATGGGTACCAGACTTTCTGGGAAAGTAAAGGCAGCAGGTCTAACAAATTATTTATGTTATTTCCTAACAAATGTCTCTTTTTTAAATGTCATGTAACGTCTCTATACATGTGTTCTTCTGCGTTCGCTCTCTGATAACCACTGTGAAAGTTCATGTGATATTCATGCCGGGGAGTGTGAAGTAGATTGTACTGCAAGGTCCACAGCAGAGATGGTGTTATTTGCACTGCGGCTGGCCAGCATATGAGGCACAGACATCCGAGACCCAGCACATCTGTTTTCATCATGCCTTTAATTCGGGTAGTGGATTTCCCTAGCCTGTGACAGCCTTCCTATCTGCCACCAGACGGTGAATGTATATCGGCTCTACACCATGACGTTTAATCACCCATTGTGCCCTTGGACTCAGGACAAAACATGTCCCTGGGTGACGCCTCCGTGGAGACAGTAGTCAGGGAGATATTCTTAGGTCAACTACGCCTATCTCGCACAAGGTATTCAGCTACCAGTGAACTCATCTCACGTAATTAGACATGTTGTGCCAGTGCCAAATGGGAACTGAGTCTTGTCTGTCTGTGAGAATGATTACGGTATAGGAAAGCATCGACGGTAGAGTAGGGCCCACGTTCGTTCGCCCTCTTAGCCGAGGTGTCATTCACTGACATCGTGAATATTTTTTAGGAGTACCGTGGCCTGGAAACTTGTTCTTGAGCTGAACAGAACTCTCACTGCAAACATGATTCCAGTATAGGAAAGCATTGACGGTAGATCTATTAAAAGCACCGGGAACTAGAAGCTTGTTCTTGAGTTTAACCACACTAGTTCCGATTTCCTTATTAACATTTTCCCTTTCTGTTTGCAAGTAGCACTGCCTCTGATGCTGTGCTGCCCTCTCATTGTACACAATATGTTGTCTTTTTTACTCTTACTATTCATCTTTACATCAACCTATTTCATGACTTGCATTTGCCGCCCCTCCTATGCTCGAACCAGACTGTCTTGCGTCACTGTGTGTCGATAGTGACACTGTATGTGTTGGCCCAGAGGTGTCTAAGATATTGCTTGTTTTTTTGCAGTCATTTCTCATTCAATCTGCCGGCTCAACATTACTGGTAAGGTAAAGGTAGGTCCCAGGGAAGCAACCTACTGTCAGGGATAAAGATAACTCTTCATGTACTAAGCCGCAAAAACTATTAGGTGGTGTGGCCATTTCCCTTCCTTGCTGTTTTTATTCCCCTAACTCATGCATCAGGTACTCATTTACAGCTGAGTTGACTGGAGGAGTGGTCATGTCAAGTGAGAAATCACAACCCAGATTTTTATTGTCCGGATGTGGATTCGAACCTGGCACGCTGTAATCCGGTGACAGCAAGGAAGCTCACTATCAACTAGACTACCACACTCTCAAAAGTGTTTGCCAGAAGCAGCACAACCCACTGTACTTCTGTTTCCAGGGTGCACCACGAGTAGGTACTTTTGGGATCTTGGTTACTGCTAACCCTGGGTATGCAGTGAACAATGCGGTACCATTTGCACCCCTATACATGTGTGTGTTTGCACGTATACATGTTTATCAATTGTTACACAGTTGTTTGTCAATATATAACTGGGATCTTCCTGGCATAGTGGTTAAGCTGTTCATTTTCAGCCCAATAGGTCATGAGTTCAAATGCCACGCATGATGTCTTGTTTATAAAGTTGATTTTTTTCAGAGATCCATGGGGATTATTTTTATATTTTAAATGTAAAGACAACTAGTGGGACACTGCAACAAGCAGTCACTGCTAGGTGTTTGAGTTCAAGGTGGTTGATGCCATCTGTTCTAGATGGTACAGACAGATGGTGGCAAAATTGTCTGCTGTTGAGTGCAAGTAGGTTGATGTCATCTGTTATAGATGGTGCAGACAGATGATGGCAAAGTTGTCTTCTGTTGAGTGCAAGTAGGTTGATGTCATCTGTTCTAGATGGTACAGACAGACCATTGTGTCGGTTGTGTCCTGTTCTGAAACATAGAATTATAACTTGTTCTGGTCTGTTCATAATATGATAGTCCTGTACATGACGTGGCGACAGCAAGAGCATGCTGCCTTTATCACACAGCTATTAAATCCCCTCCCTGCAACGCCTGAACTGGTAAAATGCAGTATTGACAGTTGTTTTTTTTTATCTTGTGTTGGTGTTTGTGGCTTTCTTATTGACTTGATCATCTGTTTTTTCTGATGGTAGGTGATTGGTATATCTGGTTGGTCTTCGGCAGCACCATCCTTAGCCAGTTGGTCTGCTTTTTCATTTCCTGGTATTCCACAGTGAGAGGGATCCACTGCATGGTTACCCTATACTGGTAAGACAATTCGCTAAGTAGTTTTTTCAAGTCTGTTAGTTTTCCAGACTGGAGAGCTTGAAGCACTGACCTTGCATCTGTCAGGAATTGACACAATGTTTGTGATAACATTTGATCAACATGATGAAAACATGTTTCACCAGGGTTGCAAAATTAAAACTACGTTTAAAGTAATACAATACCACAAATACAGCCAGAAAAATGTCCAACACTTTACACTGAAAAGCTCTAGATCCAAATCATTCTTACCAACAATTCCTTAGGTGAGGGTGTTGTAGGGCTAAAAATCCTCTTCCCCCTTAGGAAAATAGAACATGACACAAACAATTAAAATGGATGTTAACCCTGTTTCCTTTCATTGGTTTTTTTTTTCTAACAAAAAAATAAAGAACCAAGGTTTATTTTTTTTAAATTCTGTTTTAGGACACCCTTCCTCTTAGCAAAGACTAAGAATTTTTAAAGGATTTTTCATATGTTTGAATTTTAGTAATAAAAACCGAAAACAACTATTCTGGATGGCAAACATGTTTTCAAACCCTTATTAAAAGTTTATTACTATTAAAATAATTTGTAACCTACTTTTTTTATGTAAAAAATAATGGATCATAAGTTAATTTTGTGCAACAAATAGCCAAGAAAGAGCTAATTAAGCCAAGTCAATTCTCTAAGCTAGCCAAAATTTAAAAAGCCAGAATTATGCAATTCGTCTAAAATAATCTAGTATGGCAACCAAGGTTTTCATGTTATAAACAAGGTAGTCCACTACCATTTAAAATTTACTTGTAGCACTACATCCCCCCCATATATAAACAAGGTAGTCCACTACCATTTAAAATTTACTTGTAGCACTACATCCCCCCCATATATAAACAATAATAAATTAATAAGTGAACAGATTCATGTTACTTTTATTGTAAATCTTGTGAGAATACATTCCGATGAGAAAATCCATGAGAATGCCCCCTAGAGGAGTAAAAGGCTGAAAATGAAAAATATTCATAAAATAAACACACTTTTCCATACGATTGAAAGCTGCGAGTCTTAAGCTTCAACCTTTAGCAAGCCGGGTTAAAATTATGCAATCTTTTCCCTGCCTTTTGGTTTTTCTTTTTTTTTATTACTTTAAGTAATGTTTGGTGGGTGTTTGGAAAACACAATTACTTTTTTGTTATTAGAGAGTTTAAAATAATTTTTGCATATTTAAATAAAGAATTGCATACTGCAAATATGTGTGTAACCTGTTTAAAAAAAATGTCACATGAGAGGTGTGAGGAAGTGGTATGTTTTTTCACAAAATAAACAAACAAAAACAACCAAACATGAGTGTTTGGAAAATTCAATACTATTTTGTTATTAAAGATTTAAAAATAATTTGTGCACATTTAAAAAAAATTGAATATTGCATATATTGATATAATTTTTGTTTGTGTATGTGTGATACAAGAGGTGTGAGAAGATTGTAAAGATGGGGAAAACGGAAAACATCAATAACAAAGCATAATTTTTTTTACTCATCTTTATTTATTTTCTGACATGGCAACATTGAAAGCATCATTTTACACACTGTAACATCGTTTATTGTATTTGTGTAGTTTCATAACTAAACTAACATAATATTGCTGGGGAAATAAATTAAACATGTAAAAGTAGCCTACCATGTCAAAAAAGGTTCTAGAAATGTAGACATAATGTTGGTAAATCAGTAAAGTTAGTTCCATATTTGTTCAATATTATTCCATAATGAAACCAACATGTTACTTATCTACTTTAAAATCAAGCGTAATTTCCAAGAATTTCTAACTATCAGTAATCACAACCCATAATGACTGTACGTCAATTATACATATTGACAGTTATTGTAACCTGACGATGGATTCCCAATCTGAATGACTCTCGATTTACAACTTCTTGTTCTACAAAATTTTCTATATCCATACACCATACTGATATCGGAAGTAAAATATTACTGCTAATTATGATTAGCTGATTCCTATCACATTACATTAACGTTAGTGTGATTTTCAATTTGCTGAATAGGGGGGTATAACAACTATCACATATTTTCGGCAATACTGCGATCATTGACTGAAAACGGTGTAGAATTTTATTGACTTTAGCATGCTATAGGTTAATATTGAGTCATATTCACATTTGAATCTGAGTCATGGTCACACTTAAATCCTCAGACATAGTCACACTTGAATCCTAAGATATAGTTACACTTCTTACAATCCTGAGTCTTAGTTATATGCAATATTGATAAATATAGATAAGGATGTGTTACCTATAGAAACTCTTTGATCATACAAGAATCTTCAAATTTCCAATGTAAAGACAACTATTGGGACACTCAAACAAACCTGCAGTGAAATGCAACTAATGGGACACTGCAACAAACACACACGGAGTAATAAACAACTATTGGGACACTGCAACAAACAAACATGTAGTGAAATGCAACTGGTGGAACACTGCAACAACTGAACATATAGTAAAAGTTTAGTTGGACACTGCAACAAATAAATATGTAGTAATAAAATTATAATGAAAATATATAATCCAAATACAATCATAATGAGAACTATTTCTGAATGAACCTACTACTATCCATCTACCTAATCTAATAAAATCATCTAATCTAATAATAACCTACTATCCATCTAATCTAATAAAATAATATAATCTAATCATAATCCTAATAACCTAACCCTAAATATAATTAAATGCTGAATATGGTGCTTAGAGTAGAAGTCAGTGCTCTCCAGCAATGTAATACTACTGTGTGTAATTTTTGCTTGTTATTGAAACCCATAGTCTTAAAATCTCTTTGATGATTGTTCTGCTAAGGCTCTCTTGGCCCATCTTCTTTTTCATGTGTAATATGGTACCTATTTGAAAACTTGTGGTGGTCTGTTTTCATTCATTTCAAGCACATTGCTGATATACTGGTAATTAAATCTTCTTATCATTGTGGAAACATTGCTATTTAGCATCTTCTGTTGTTTGCTTGTCTTGATATCTTCCCAACCAATATTTAAAAGTTTTCTAAGGCCTTTATTTTCAAACTAATTTAATTTATTCTCCATATTTTATATATTTCATCATTATTTCTATTTTCCATATTTCATCATTAAAACAATGTTTATTAAAACTGTAATTTAAATTACTCATTACGTGCTTTTCAAAGTGCAGATGTGCTGTAAGAAACCATCTTCAGTGCTTACGAAGTAGCAAAGCAAAGAACAGACATTCAGAAATACTTCCATTGTATGGTTGGTTGCTGATCCAGCAGTTCATGGCCTCATGCCCTATGACTCATTCCTTGCTGGGAAGATTGTGGATTTTCTATCCACCTCCACCAGGAAGGTAGGTTCATATCTATACACTGCTTCGAGCTGCTGAAGCCAAGATAGTGTTCACTGTGCACCAATTGTCTACTGATTATACCAAACTTTTCTATGACTCCAAGCATGTAACCAAATGTTCATGGCAAAAGGCTTGTCATGTTCTTTATGATGGGCCTTGGCCATAAGGTAAAACAGTGTAGCTAGTCTTCAACTCTACAGTACATGTCCAACTCCCTCCAAATCACACATGTATATACACAAATAATAAAGCATAAAAACACACCCAAAAAAATCAAGAAAAGCATAATTGTATAGATGGTGAAGCTTCCATAAGAAGAAAATCTCAATAAACAAGCATATCATCTACTAAGGTTTTCTGTTGCATGAGTGGTTTGTCTAGTGGACCATTGGTGAGACCCACAGACATTCCATAAGTGGTTCCATTGTATTTAGCAACAAATTAATGGGAAGGAAAGAAGACATCTGTTGAATACAGAACACAGGCCCTTTAACAGACTTCCTATCAATGGTAAAATGGTTAAAATGGTACAGACATCACTAGAACTACAGACCTTACACAAATCAGTAGGTAGGGAACAATGCAAGATAAAAAAAACAGGGCAAGACAAGTTGGGATGAGAACAAACATAAACAGACAAAATTTATTTTTGTCACCTTACAAAACATCATAAGAAATGAAAATATTTGGGTCACGTTTTAAGACTAGACTAAAACAGAAAAAAACCAAAAAGCCCTTATGTGAACACTTGAGGGTAAAAGTAAACGAGGAAGACAAAAAAGCTACCCTAAAAAATATATTTAAAGAAAGAGAAATAATGGCTGCAAGACCATACAAGAACTAAAACTGCAGGCAGCGGACCGCAACACATGGAAAATCAAAACCTCTGCCATATGTGCTGCCTGCGGCACGAATGGAACAAACTAACTAATCTCACAAAGGTTCACCTTGATCATTAGGGGTGGAGAGAGATTTTGAAAACTTTGTCTATATTTAAACAACTGCCAATGTTTTTGCTTCTGATGATAATATAAACATGTAAAATAAACAAAGCTGTGTATAAGATTAACAACAACCTTATCATGAAACACAAATTGTGAACAAAAATGTACAAATGTAAGGTGTTAACAATGGTAGCAACAAGCTCCAACTGAAGTTACTAAAATTGTTTTTATTCATTAAAATACATAACACTACTCCAAGCAATTAATGAATGCTTATATGATTATATAAAAGTCTCCATACCAGATTGATAAAATTGCAGATTGTTCAGATACTGGCTGCTATGATTTTTGAATTTTCAAATACTCCAATAAATCTTCCAAATTCTCTCCTTCTTGTGGTATATCTGGCCACCCAGCAGCATCAAAATAACCAGCATGCTCTGTTTTCTTTGTCTCTCGAGCACTTGGTAATAATGACCTGTGGGTGCTTGAATGACCTGAAAAACTTGAAATGCCATTTCGCTTCCGAGGACTGAAATCACCTTCTCTGAAATGTTCATTAATTCTCATGATACAGCCATCCTGCAGCAACCGTACGACTATTGCTGCAATATTGCAAGCGTCATCAAGTCCACAGTGAGGTCGACCTTGAAAATTCATGCCAAGATCTTCCAACATCTGATGCAAGTTAGCATGCTTGCACTCATAAAAAGCAACATATGCCTTACGTAAGTTGATCCACTGTTTAGCCCAGCGAGGATATCCAATGCCACTGAGTTTCACTTGGGTTTTTAAAAATCGTGCCATATCCCAGGGTCTGCAATAAAATAAAAAAAAGTAAAACAAACATTTGTTAACAAATGACATCCATATTTCCAGATGAATGCTGATTTTCCCTTTCTTTTTTGGGAGATGTGATTAATCAATTAAATGGTCAACTACCAGAAGATAAAGGTTAAAATATATCCCATGGCAGCAAACTGCCATTGGGATGAAGATACCTTTTCATGTACTAAGCCGCAGAAACTATTCGGTGGGGTGGTCAGTTCCTTTTCTTGCTGTCTTTACCCCCCCCCCCCAATAACCCATGCGTCAGGTACTCCTTAACAGCTGAGTCAACTGGAGGAGTGGTCGTATCAAGCAAGAAATCAGAACTCTGATTTTTTTGTCCGGACGTGGTTTCGAACCTGGCACGCTGTAACCCGGTAATAGCAAGCAAACTCACTATTAACAAGTCTACTGTGCTCCCCAGAAGAAAAGCAGATACTTAATTATATTAAGATATATGTAGATATTTAACTATATCATAAGTGATAACATCTAAACTTACAGAACTAATTCAGACAGACATCATATGGTGCGAGGATTCAGAAGATATTGGATGTCATATTGAACTGGTGTACATAATCAAGTTCCCAGGTCTACCCTGAGAAAGCAGGCAAGTTGAGGAGCTATTTCAATAATTGTATAGTGAAGGCTGACCCACCCAAAGTCACATTTGATGGGCAAAACATTGAGATTTGTGATTGGCTGCATTATCTTGGTATAACATTTTATTGCAGACTATCTTTCAAACACCATGTCAAGCAAACAACACAGCGATATAGGTGAGTGCCTGCAGCATTTAGCTATAGTTGCTGCATGTCTAGAGCAGTAGCTGCTGGCCCTTTTCGTATATATGTTGGTTATGTCTGTGGTTGACTATGTATGTATTAACAATCCTTACGCTATGACAATCACAATGCGATCACTTAAAGTGTGTGCAGAATGAATGGATACGTATTACCCTCAGTTGCACTTGAGATACACCTTTGTAAAAATGTGATGCATGCTCAGGTTCTTATCACTATGTTCCAGTCATACTCTAGCCCAAACAATTGCATACATGTGTGTCATCTCAGACCAGAGATACCCACTGCACAATAACATTGGTGACTGAATGGACAAAAGAAGTAAACACAGCATGTCATGGATAGCACAAGTTAAAACGGAAATAGGAAAGATAACCATAGTCTGGAGATAACCTAAAGGAAAAGAATGGTGCTTGATTGATAAGGACATGACAATCTTGAACAATGTTATAATCACCATTGGCAGGGAATGCAGAGATTGGGGCAATAAAAACATGTTAAAGACCTCTATTGATGACACATCTATGATTAAATTTTTATAGAATTTGGTATTAAGATGGCAGTAGTAGAACTGTACAACTGCAGTGAGAAATATTTTTATCCAGCAAGCCATGGGAATCATCAACATGCCTACCCCTTATCATATGCTGGGAGAGATTGAGGACCTATGGGTTGGCTAGTGTGCAATGATACTGGCTCATCATAACCATAACTGCATCCACTATAGATGTTTAAATATACTAAGGCAGTGATTACTAAACCTTTCTGCTGTTGTAGATCCCCTTTAAATATTTTTTCTGTTGCAGACCCCCCAAAAAAATATCTATCAATTTATCTTTTTATTGTAAATGTAAAGGCTTATAATATTTCTTCAAGTCTTTGCGGACCCCTGAGAGAACTCTGACTCTGGCCACAGTCTAAGAACGACTGTACTAAGGGAAAAGTAAGTAGATGTCAAATAAATACTAAACTATAAGTAAAATTTAAACTATATTGTAAGTCTATATTAAGATACAAGTAAAGGCTTAACTATACTAAGATACAAGTAGCTGTAACTATTCCTTCAACTACATAAAAAAAAAGATATGAACAAATAGGCTAGCAAGATATTATTTTATTCCTGACTGGTCATAAATGACTAAATTTGACAGTAATGTTAATTAAGAAGTGAACCGTACCCATCTGTAAGTATAGCAAACTTATGTTCAGTTCCTAGTTTGTGAAGAGATAACCATTCCTCAAATTCTCTGATTACTTCTGTAAAATCTTTGGCTCCATCAACTTGTGACTATAGGTGAACCATATATAATGAACAAATGTACATTTGAGTATAACATTGATGCAAGACCGATGTATGAAAACAATCTACAATAAAGCATAGTTAATATTCATAGTCTCTGCTATCTCTGCAGACCATCTTTTTCATTAGTGCCTCTAGTTTTGTATCCACTGTACCTAAACAGCACTGTTTTTTAGAGATCTTATTCTTCTGTGATCAATTATTATAGACTCAGTCATATACACAGCAAAGTGGAAGAAACAAATGGAAGAGGAATACAAACATGATTCAAAACATCTCCTCCAAAGATATCAACAGACCACAATATTTCGCTTTAGAACAGGCCACTGCAGATTGTTGGGTCACCTTTACCGATAGAGGATCTCATACACAGATGAATGTCCATGTGGATCTGGAACTCAGACCCCGGAACACATACTTCAGGACTGCCCAACATACAAAGAGCAGAGACAGCAGACCTGGCCAGAGGATACAGACTTGAGGCAAAAGCTATGGGGGCAGCCGCTCTGACCTGGAGAAGACAGTGGACTTCGTCTTGACGACAGGCCTGACAATATAGCATGACCACAGATGCTGAACGCAGAAGAAGACTCAGTCATAATGGTCATGTATAGAGCGGTTTGTTTTAGGTCATTGTAGGTTCCTCAGTTTATTTTGCAGAGATGCTCCTGTGGGCCAGTCTGTTGTTGTTTACTGGAGGAAGTCTAATGACATATCCAAACATTAATTTTCCATACTTTATTCTGATGAAATTTAGTACTTGTTTCTGACAGTTTCATTTTTTATTCTCTCTTCTTATTATAAATTTGCAGGTTGTCAAGAACCCAATTGAGGAATTAGTGAAATGAGGTTAGGGTTGCATACTTTGGACATTGCAGTGAGACATGTTCACTTTCTGAAACAATTTTGCAAAGAACAGTTGAGAGTGGAGAGAGAAGAGGCAGAAAAAGAAAACCCTGGATTGATAATATCAAGGGATAGTCAATGATTTTATATGATTTTTCAACATTCATCATTCAGTTTAATGTTGGAAAATAATTCTTACGGCGGACGGGAACTGAACCAGGTTCATTCTAGCGGCACCGAATAGCCTTGCAACTCAAGTAAACATGTTTTTCTTACTTGATCAACCACATCCCCCCAAAAAATATGTGATCTTGTCAAGACATTCAATCTGTGTACTCAAGTAACTGAGAGTGGACTAATCAAGACAAGGGCTATTACAACATCAACCATCATCCAGTACAAGTATTTAAGCATCCTCAGGAATACAAACATAGAAGCATTGCACTTAGTTTCAAGGTGATTTGGTGCCGCTAGAACGGACCTGGTTCAATTCCTATCAGCTGTAAAAATTATTTCCATTTATCCTCATGCTTCCTACTTGAATTTACTTGTATAAGATATTATTTGATGCAACATTGGTCTATTTCTATGTTATTTATGTTTACAAGACCTTTAGGTCCTTGAGGTAAGAGTACGAAGACTACATATTTACATTCCTGAGGATACTTAAATTGTTCAGAATGTTCACCGATGTTGTAATAGTCCTTGTCTCAACTGATCAATTCTCAGTGACTTAAGTACACAGGTTGACTGTCTATACTAAGGCAGCGATTACTAAACCTTTCTGCTGTTGTAGATCCCCTTTAAATATTTTGTCTATTAAAATACAAGATACAATCTGCCAAGGGTTCTTTGAGACTGGTTAAATAAATAATAGCAATTTACACATTGTTTGATACACCATAGTTTTCATGTATTTTGCTAATGCTTCTTATTGCTCTAATCACTGTAAGAATGTTTTACAACTGTTTAAATTTGTCTGGAAAAAATTTAGAATTGAAATTACTTGGAATTCTTGTCTTTTGAGCAAGCTGATCAGACTCAATAAATTTATATCCTAAACAACTTATGTGAGATTTTTTATCTGAAGTCATTGTTCTTTCTAAGCTATCCAGCTGCGCACAGGTTTCAACTATATATGCACAAAATATCAGTCTGCATACCTTAGACAGTTCTCAATTGGCAATTGAGGAAGTGAATTGAGCTTGCAGTTTGGTAGTTGTCCAAACCACCGTCTAGTCAGGACACACAGGAACAATTTTAGATGGAACATAGGCTGTACTGCTAGTTTACAGCAAAGCAGCAATAAGTGCAAATTTAAAATCCATTTTCAGTACACAGAGCTATTTATATAAACTCTAGCTACAGTAAATTATTCATTACATATATTACCTGTGTAATGCTGAGGTGATATACACCTACTGGAGTAAGGTGCCTAGAAATTCAGAATGGATACAGTCATCAGTGGTGTAAATAATAATAATGGTGGAAGTTGTGTATTTAAAGAGATTTCAGTGGCAGCAGTGCATGTGTTAAAAGTAAACATCAATCTGACAATATCCAAAAGAATAAACTTATTTGAAATGAAGTGCTATAAAAAGATCCCATGAATATCATTGACAGAAAAAAAGAAGATTGAAGTTTTGAAATTACTGAAAATATATGAAGGATGGCTTCTAAATATCATAAGAAGGAAGCTACAGTATTTTGGACACTTAAAGCGACATGATGGTATTGAAAGGCTGATTCTAGAGGGCGGAGTGCCAGACAAGAAGGAGAGGAAGACCAAGAAGACGATGGACCAGCAACATAGAAGAATGTATGCACATGTCTCTGGCCAATGGAGGCCTGCTTGCCTGGAACAGAGAGGCGTTCAGTGTATCCATGACAAAGACAATGTTCTGGAAAGAATATGTCACTTGATATAATGCTGAGGTCTGAAAGAGTAGCAAAGAATAACCACACTCATCTGCTATGTATGCTGCAAGTGGCGACTAAGGAGGTTTCGGGAATGGGGTTGGTTGTTCAATTCCATAGAGAGTCAAAGTGATGCAGAAGCTATGCTAAAGTCAAAGTGACCCAGAAGTCAGATGTCATCCACCATTATCCAAACTACAAACCCTGGAAACGAAATTGCTGATAAACTAGCTAAGAGAGGTGCTGCCGTTCCTTCCAGTTTTCCCCCAAAAATCTCCCTACAAACATGCAAACAAATCCTAAAAAAACAACTACAGACAAGAATGGTTACAACAGTGGACCAGCTCAAAGACTGACGCTCACTATATGAACAGCAACAGAAACTCAAGCCAATGGATCCTCTGAAACAACTCGAGCGAGAAAACCAGCCTCACATTCCAACTAAGAACAGACCACGACCCCACTAATAAACACCTGAACAGAATAAATCCATTACATGAACCAAATGGCAGACACTGTAATGCACAAGAGGAGACTGTTGAACACCTACTACTGCAGTGCCCAAAACTAACAGATATCCAACATGAACTACTACCACCGCTTCCAACACTCTTCACACAACTGTACCACAGCTGAGGAAAACCTGTGCATTTGCCAGAAGGGCTATGGGCTGTCAAAAGCTTCCTGCTCACAGCAAAAGGGATTGAATCATTATCATCATCATCCAAACTACATCTTGCTAATCTCAGGAGTGTAAGAATTGACACAGAAGAAGAAAGATACAAAACATAATATCTTCTTTACCTGTGAGATTCCTGTCAGTGTTGTACAA
The DNA here is from genome assembly GCA_034231615.1 of Meghimatium bilineatum. Classification (NCBI taxonomy): domain Eukaryota; kingdom Metazoa; phylum Mollusca; class Gastropoda; order Stylommatophora; family Philomycidae; genus Meghimatium; species Meghimatium bilineatum. The sequence goes on from CM067298.1 coordinate 62,541,577, forward strand.
AACTCTGTCAATATTGGATTCAATTTTGGTTTACAAAAGCGTTGAAAGACATGAGACTGTAAAGAAACAAAACAGAACACATTTTGACAAACATTGTTAATAAACATTTACATTACTCTATCAAAATTTTAAACAGTCATAAAACTAAAATGAAATATGAAACTTTTGAGGCCCACAGTGGTAAACAGAGACACATTTAGAAATATAGCTAAAATATGCAAGAGAAAAAAAATTCGTTATGGAACAAAGAAGTTATGGATGAAAAATCTATTACACCAAATTTTACTATTTTATATCATCTGTAACTGTATTGCTGTTCTACATTAAGAGTTGAATCCCATTATACTCACCCCGTATAAGAGTTATAGTTATATTTTACACATCTGAAATCTTGATAATTAAATATTAAATGAAACACTGGAAGCCCAAGTAGCAGAAGCATGGTCAGCCAGCGAGTCAAGGAACCGCCAGTTTGCATACTCTTCAATTCTAGGGGAGACTGAGCACCTATGAGTCTGCCCAAAATACAATAAATGATGGTTCATAACCAATAACTAAAAGTTATAGGTACGATATAGGAAGAACCAGTTTTTTCGCTTAATATAGAAAACAGATGCTGTAGGTGTGTTGAAGACTAAACGCTATGCAGAGAGCTTGAAGCTGATGATAATGATGAAGTAATTCCTTTAGCTATGGGGTGGTAGCTCATAGGTTCTCTTCAAGTTGAGTAACTGAATTTGTTATATAAAGTTTTCTCTCTCAAAGGAATGGTTGTGTTAGGAAGTTTTTGAGTGTATGTTTGGTTTATCTTCTTCTTCTTCAACGTTCATTCTCAAACTCCTGCTGGATCTCCCTTGTAGCAGGACCATGATCCATTCTAGATTTCCAGTAGGATGTAGTCCAGAGAATGGAAATGCATTGTGTCACCGTTTTATTTGCGCCAATGGCCCAACAAATCCGTCTTCAGCGGGGTTTGGTTTATGAAAGGGAGGCATTTAGGTGTGACAGTATTCCAGGATCACATCCTGTCAGGTGCGTAACATATATTTCTGGGTCAACTACTTCATCATTCCTGTCAGCTTATTTGATGCATCTGAAGTGGTGGTGCATCTTGCATTCCCTGCCAATTAGAAGTCACTGAAGGACAAAGGTACAATCTCGTGGTGGTGCATCTTGCATTCCCCGCCAATTAGAAGTCACTGAAGGACAAAGGTACAATCTCGTGGTGGTGCATCTTGCATTCCCCGCCAATTAGAAGTCACTGAAGGACAAAGATACAATCTCGTGGTGGTGCATCTTGCATTCCCCACCAATTAGAAGTCACTGAAGGACAAAGGTACAATCTCGTGGTGGTGCATCTTGCATTCCCCACCAATTAGAAGTCACTGAAGGACAAAGGTACAATCTCGTGGTGGTGCATCTTGCATTCCCCACCAATTAGAAGTCACTGAAGGACAAAGGTACAATCTCGTGGTGGTGCATCTTGCATTCCCCGCCAATTAGAAGTCACTGAAGGACAAAGGTACAATCTCGTGGTGGTGCATCTTGCATTCCCCACCAATTAGAAGTCACTGAAGGACAAAGGTACAATCTCGTGGTGGTGCATCTTGCATTCCCCACCAATTAGAAGTCACTGAAGGACAAAGGTGCAATCTCCACTGTCCTGCATCTCTTTATCATCCATGGGTATTTTGATAAAAGACAAAAATAAGAAATTGAGGATATGAGTGGGGATCAACAGGAAATTTAACATGAAGTATAACTGCAAAGATGAATAGGAGTGATTTTCACTGAAAGAAAAGTATCATTTTATATTCATACCATCTACTAGAAGTATATTGTTGCATGGTGGTAGGTCTGGTATCCGACTGGTTAGACCAGCAAACCTTCCGCATGCTTGTTTAAAGGTTAATAGATAGATAAAAGAATTGTGCATGGCTCTACATAAACTAATCTAGTAAAACAAGTTGACAGAGGCATCATCACTTCAAAAGTATATAAATGCTATAGCACAACTCGTTTCTAGTCTATTGAAACACAAAAAAGGTTAGGATGATGCTGATGGAAATCATATGTACAAAGAATACAGTAGAAAGTTATAAACAAGACTTACCAAAGCCTGACTTCGTGTGTCCACCAATACAGCTGGGAATTCAATAATCTCATGCACAAAGTTCTCATTAGTTTCACTGCACGTTGCTTCAAAGTCAATGACCACCAGATAATCATACTTCATTCTCTCATTCTCTGACAGCACTTTGTTACATTGGACCATTTTCTGACGCTTGTAGTAATTCTTCAATCGCTTTTTAAGAATATTTTTGACACCACTGTAAATAAAAGATAAATAAATTGTTTACAAAGAATAAATTGATTAACAAAGATGTTTACTTTTCTAAATTATTTTTCTCGCTGCAAAAATAAATCAAAACCTTTTTAAATTAATCTAAAATACACAGAATCAAAAATTTGACCAAAAGGTTTTTTATCAGAATAGGGACAAACAAACACTGAATGGTACGAAGTAGCCCAAAGACTACAAGTAATTATATAATGGAAACTCTCTTATTCCCATATCTGTCAGATTTCATTAGTCTTATTGTTGGAAAATAATAATAATTGATGTAACTCTAGAGACAAATAACTGAAAATAATAGGTAAAGACAATGCTTTGTAAGATTAAAACTTTCATCCTCGAAAGATTCTTGCAAACTGAAACCAAAAAAATAATGTTCTACAGTTGTTATCAGTATCTATTTGCTGCTGAGCTGATCTATTCTTGGCCATTCTTTAAAAAGTGTAGGTCTTCTGAAATTGATTTAGTGACCCATACAGTGAGTTAAGTGACTGTTAAGGGTGTCTGTAAAAGTTATTTCCTGGCAGCTAATGCATTTTTGGGGGTAACAAAAAGAGATAGAATAAACAATGCCACTATAAGAAATCGGATGAAAACAAGATCATGCAAAGAACACATAGACATACAAAAGATCAAATGGTTAGGCTACCTAATCAGAATGGAACCAGATTGCATTCTATTGATAGCCTTCAATAAAAGATCATCTGAAGAGAGAAAAAGGGGGAAAACCAAGACGAAGATGGTTAGATGACTTTAGAGAAATACTAGAACACCAAGGCTGCACTATGGCAGTAGCATCACAGTTAGTTAAAGAAAGAAGACTTCGGCTCCCCATGACACCTAATGCACACATGGATAGGACAAGACAAGACCTGGCAGTTAAGTGGCAAGGGCACTCCATGAAGAGGTGGTCAGTTGCCTCGTTTGGATGAGAAAGCGTCTATCTATCTATTCGCTAAACCCTTTGTTGCCTTTCAGCGTCAGGGGTAGAAGAGTTTTCTGGAGATGGCCCTCTTGTGTGCTGAGTATGTTGTGGAGTTTATCGTCTTTTCTTTTATTTCGGTGGTCCATCGTTTTCGTGGTCGGCCTCTAGGTCTGCCTTCACTGTATCTGTGTAGCATAACTTGCTGTGGTATGCTGTCTTATGGTAGTCTGCTGATGTGTACAAACCATTTTATCCGTTGTTTCTTAATATATTCCAAGATTGGAGTGGTACCGGTTCTTTGTCTAATGTCTTCATTTCTCACTCTGTCTCTTAGTGGTATTCCTAGGATTCTGTGCAAGTATGCCATTTCAGCTGAGAAGGTGTCTATACATGGGTAATTGCTGAAGCAGAATTTGTTTTTTTGACTCTAGCATGTTCTGTTTTAAACTGAAAGATATGGGACTGATTTCTCCTACAGTCTATATTACCATTGACTTTGGTCAGGTCGTTTCACTAAATACATTTCACCCAGTCAGTCCGTTTTTTCAACCACGATTTCCAATGCATTTTTTCATTGTTCACATACTACAGGGTCTTTCTTGTTGTTGTTTTGAGACACCCCTGTTTGCTAATTTTTCTGTAGACTAATGTCCTGATATATCATTGTGGCCAAAAATCATTTGCAGAGTTATACTGATGGAATATGAGGTGATAGAGCTGTTAACATTGGCGGGTTTGTTGAAGTGCTTTCAAAACAGACATAGAATATGTAAAAATAACTATGTATGATGGCCAATTTGCACTGTTTTTCTTATCTTCTTGACAGCCTGCTCAAATATCTGAATGTGTCAAAATAATTGTTTGCTGATGACCATGCCATTTGGACTACTGAAAAATATTCCATCCTATCAAAAGCAAAGATTAACAGATCTCTTCTTATAATCTCAGTTTACTATGAACTGTTTAAACTCAAAACCAATACTCAGGAAACTGTTTACACCATTTTCTTTCAAAGTCACAAAACACCAAAAAGAACTGTCAACATCAAATTGAGTGTGAAAATAGTAACAAAGGAAGAGTTTCCTGTCTACCAGGGTCTAAAACTAGACAGACAACTAATACTAAAAGACTAAATTGAAAATCTTAGAAGAAAAGAATGTTAACGCTTAAACCTCATTAAATGACTGGTTAGCACACATTTTAGAGCATACAAGCAAACCTTTCGCTAACTGTACGTTGGCTAAGTAAAATCTATAATGGATTATAGCCTTTCTCTCCAGGCCATTGTGAGTAACTCTGCTATCTCTGAATTGGGTGCAGAACCAAACTCTGAAACTAATTTGTGCCAGAATGCGATCAATACCCACAGCAATATGTGAAATAGATACAAATGTTGAGCCACTGGATATGGGAACAATATTTATGATAGAAGTTGTAAAGAGATACAAAAGAATGACCATTCAATCAAAGTGCTTATTGACATTTCAAAACAAAGAAAAAGAACAAAACAATTATCTTTTGAATATAGTAAAAGAGGAAAAATTATAAACATCATCTACCACAAAAGAGAACTGAAAAGCAAACACCATGGGTCACCTTCTTGGGAAAACTTGTACAACGATCTATCCAAACTAAATAGATAAAACAGCTGCCAAGGAAACACTATCCAGAATCTTGAAGATGTGTGCCCTAGAGACCATAAGGTACGAGTATCAACAATCTAAGCTTAAACTATGGCTTGACTTTCAAGACAAGCGTTGCAGAATACTGGTATGGCATCTATTATTTTTTAACCTTATGGATTTGCATGTAGAAGGTCTGATGGTCTCACTATTGACCTATCAGATTAACCTTTATGCAACATTAAACTCTCAGGATGACATGCCAATATAGTTAGGTCTTCCCCTTGCAGCCCCACAACATTCCATCTGTCCAATTAAGTTTCCCTTTGTGGTGCAACATTAAGAGAGCCCAGCATTGCAGATCATGTTAGGAGTCAGCTGAGTTTCAACCCTGATCATGTTCATAACTGTCAATGTGTGCATGATGCCTCAGATGGCATATGGGGGTGCAGTGAAAGGCACTTCTGTGTAGTACATGAAGATTCCCTGGGATTCAGGCAAACATGTTATCCCTGCATAATTTGAGAGCCTTCTTGCATGGTGGCGAATGCATATCTGGCCGCTTCGCCCTATCAGTGATTACGGTCCAAAGCTGGGTTTCTAAGGACAAATAACAGGAAAGGAATGCTTTGCATGGAAGCTGAAGTCCGTGACTCCAACTCTGCATGTGGAAAATAAAAAAATTCGCAAAATCCCTAGAATTGATCCCCTCCGAGTAGGAGACTTCTCAAAGCATTACACAGAATTATTCTTCTGGGTAAGAAATAAAGATCTGGAGAAACCACCCCATTGCACTTAGGAAGTAAGAGCTAATCGCTCATAATTCCTGCAGAATGAAGCAACAACCTAATGGATCTACCTTCAAGTGCTGCAAGTTGTGAAAACTATTCAAACTATGAAGCAGAGGCTCATGTCATTAGACATTGAATACACCAACAGTTTGATCTCATGAAACAAACACTATCAAAGTTCTACAGTGCTGCATGATCCATATCTGACATTTGGGTGTGTCAATATTAGGCTATCAAGAGTAGTCCACAGAAATGTGTTTTACAGGACCAATCAATCAATCAATCAAGTGCCACCATGTCGAGTGGCATAGGTGATCATGATTCTCCACAGCTCTGTCTCTTATGTTGTTAATAAGTTCAGTTGGGACTTCTTGTTGTGTCACAGTTCAACCCATCCAGAAATTTCTCCATTTGTCTTACTCTTCTCCCTTTTATCTGTCTAGTGGTTACTAAATGTTTAAGCTTTACTTTTCTCATCACATGCTCTAAAAATCGTGATTGTCTATTTCTAATTTTCTCTATAATTTGTAGTTTTATAGAATAACAATGAAAAAAAAAACTTGCGGCACAGACAATAATGACAACAGACAAACCTGGACAGCCAAGTTTTCAAGTCTCAGCCCATGATAGTGAGTTCAGTTATAAAGTTAAATTATTGAGTGCAATGTCTAGGGAGCCGCGTTAGCGCAGTGGTTAGCGCACTGGCTTCGCATATGAGTGGTCCTGGGTTCATTCCCCAGTTGAGGCGGAAATGTTTTCAGATCGCAACGGCTCCCAGGTCGACCCAGCCTTAAATGGGTAGCGGATTAATCCGGGAAGTAAAGACTGCGAGGGAGAGGAGATGGCTACCGCCCTCATTTGCAGAGCCTGGTAAATGTGAGATCGCTAACATCTCACACCCCTACGGCATTAATAAATGCTATGGGTTACTTTACTTTTTACTTTACTACAGCAAAGACAGCACAGCACCAGAGGGCAGCATTTTGTGCAAGTGGCAGAACACTTGTGACAATAAAAAACGGAAGCCATGATCTAAGCAGTATTCATATTATTTTTTAGAAGTACATGGTAAGGAAGTGTAAGTATGGCAAGCAGTAAATTCATTTTAGTCTACAATTTGGTATGGAAACGAACAAGATATTCACATATTCATGATGTTGGTGAACGAAACCTTGTCTGAGAGGGCAAACTAACGTTAGCTTATTTCTATTGCTGAATGTTTCCTAAATTGAAATTAGGATTTCAGACAAAAACAGGATTTTGAATCTACGGGTACAAAGGCAATGGATCATTTAATTACATGAGAGTAATTCACTGACTTTGAATAGCTCTGGTCACCATCGACACCACAGGTGATTGCTCAGCAGAAATCAGCAATGGCATACAAAAAATATCACAGATGAAAAATCTATGGCAAGGAGCCCATAGAAAAACAGTTACAACTATTAAGGAGCTATATTTTTCCATTGGCAACATATGGCTGTGAGACATCACATAGATAGATAGTTCAATGACAATGAAGCACCTAATATGGGAAAGGTGTAGTTAAATTACTTACTTGCCTATCATTTTCACCCTGCTGTCAAATAAGAACATGTTGACTTCTAAAGTCCAAAGGCACAATGGGTGATGACATCATGACACAAAGTTGATACACTCTCCATGCCTGGCAACAGATTGGAAAACTGTCAAAGGCTAGGGAGTCCCAGTGGAGGTGTGAAAGGCATGCTGAACACAAATGTGTTATGCCCATATGGGACACATTTTCTTTTAACACAACATATTCATGTTCCCTGAATCAAATTATACAAGAAATTTGGCTGGTTAATTGAGAGTGAATGCAAACAAAAGATACCAGAGCTTAGATACATGGACGACATGACTATAGTGTCACACAGTCAAAAGGGTCTTGAATATTTAACAACTCCATAAAAAAACACAGTGAAAGACAGGATCAATTTTTTTTTATGAAAGCACAGCTAAGATAATGAGAAGTGATAACATCTTAAGCACACTCATAGTATCAGTCAGAAAACATACCCATGTAACACTATGAATCTCAAGTTGATTATCCTGGTCACTGTCATCTCCATCAGAATATGTACTAAAATCACCACTTTCTTCTCTAATATGCTTCCTCCACACCATTAAGTTGTGTCTGGCATATGGTGAACTGAGAAAGCTCATATAGTCATCTCCAGCACAATTTTAATGTAAACTGTATGATGATATTAGTACCACTGAACTGTCCCTAGCTTTTCCAAAACTTCTCAAGACTGGAATGCAAGAGTGTATGTAAGAGAGAAATAAATACAAATAGCAACACATTTGCTTTATTTGACAGAACATGAAGAGTGGATGTTAATTGCTTTTGAAATTGTATGAACTGTGACATACTGCAAGTAGCATACCTGGTATTAAGGCGAAATTCTGCTAATTTTTCTTGTAGCTGTTCTTTCGTCAATTTGTTGACAGCACCATTAATGCGAGTGATCTTAGTTGAGAACTCATCTACACAGCTATCACCACTGGTATATGTATCGAGGCGAGCAAGTGACCTGTAGGCTGCACTATCTGCGTCTGGCATTAGAGATGAGGTATATACTCTTGACATCTGTGGACAGTTAGTAGTAATATGTATTTGACACAAATTACAGACTTGTAACATGAAAAATAATGTATAACACATCAATTGTATGAAATTTATAAAACATTTCATAGAATTAAGCATGTTTGCATATAACTATAGGACATGGACAGTCTGTCTATCTATATGCTGTATCCCTTGTTTGCCTTGCAGCATCAGGGGTGGAAGAGTTCTCTGGAGATGGCCTTCTTGTGTGCTGTTTGTAAGCTTGTTCCTGTGGCTTCTTTGATTTATGTGATCCATCTTTTACATGGTCTGCCTCTGGCTTTATAGCCATCATGTCTATGTATCATGGCCATTTGTGGCATGCTATCTGTTGGTAGTCTGGAAGCATATGAAAACCCCTAGATTTGTTGTTTCTTGATGTGTTACCACACTATTTAATCAGTATAATTATATTTTCCTTTGTGGTACAGCATTAAATAAGCTTAGCATTATGAACAAATGTCAAGAGAGTGCATTGTTCCAATGTCTGACCACGGCAGTGTTGAGACTCGGAATATGGACACTGGGGGCAACGTAGAGGGGGGCGCAAGTCTCTAATGATACTACAAACCTAGCCAACTCGACTGACGGCTATTGCCCAACATGGCTCATACAGAGAAAATTGGGTTCAGTACCCAAAGGCCTTCTGCGAAGCTCCTCGTCCGAGATTTGTATTTTGTCTACCTCTTTGGGTAATATACGCAATGGCGAAGAATCAAAACACACAGACCATGCCTGGCAATGGATTGGAAGGCCATCTCAAGTGGATGAGACGAGTGCATGAGAAATACACAGGTCAACTCCGAGATCCCCGACATGTTTGTCAAAGCAGCACCTCGCCTAGGAAGGTCTATCAACCCTAAGTCCAATTCGACAGTTGTCTTTGCTCAACATGGCTCATACGGAAGAAATTAGGTCTGGGACCTAGAGACACAAAGGGTGGTAATGGAATGGTCTTCCTACATGAGGAACAGCTCGCTGGTTGCGAAGTGTCTTGTCAGAGAATAAACAAACAATAGGTGACCCAGCAAATTATCAGCTCGCCTCATCTAGTCTCATGTAAACCCCCCCCCCCCCCCCCCCACTGAACAGAAGGCTCCTAGGCATTGTACCAAGCCGAAAGGTGAAGTCTCCTGGGTATGAAAGAAACCTTTCCATTGCACATAGGAAGTAAGTACTAAGAGATAATCGCTCGTAATTCCTGGGGTTCTCAAACAAACAAACATACAACAATCTTATTATATGGAATAACTTAACTCCCTCTTGTCAACTTAACTGAACTATTATATAATTTATTATAACTATATGCCTACTACAGTAACTACACTACACTACAGATGACCACAGACATTGATTACTTTAACTTAGCCATTTTAGTAGGTGTAAAGTGTAAGTTAAAATTTAGCCGACCTTCTCTGATTCTACTTTAACTTTAAGTAGAATGATATATATTATAAAGTTATATTATAACTTATAACTAATATTAATCTAATTGAATAGTTAGTAGTAGTAAATTAGACTAATGACTAGACTTATATACTTAACTATTATGAGTCCTATACAAAATGATAATACTTATAGTACTTATACTAACTATCTATATTCTTATGAGATTCTATACTATTCTTATCTTACGTCTTCTATCTATTGAAAATAGTTCCCTGCCTATAAATATAAATATTATATTAAACTATAATTCATATGCTGCATTGATTTTGACTCATTGATACTGATAGGCCTAAATGAATTGTAATCATTAATTTAAAGATATTGAAACATAGCAAAATAATACAATATTTTCGTCTCATGTACAAAGTTTGACGGATCTAATTTCTCAGCTTCTTACTTTCATCCATGAACAATGTCTCTTACGATGATAACAAATTAATCAGTCTATTGATATGTACGCCGTACGGCCCCGTTTTAATTTCTATAAACCCGTGTGTGTGTGTGTGTTCGTCCATCACAAGTGATGATAACCATTTTTTATATCCACTTTTGAAAACTCACTTAGAATTATGAGTGTGTATAATAGTTCGTAGATGGCTAATGAGCCTTATTCGAGCTGTAAATGTCATTGGACAGTTCGGACATGGAATGACCAATGTAGTGTAGGCGGATTTTTGTCTATCCGTGACTTTCTAGCTACTCTCCCCTGTTGGGATACAGCATTTCTTCTCTTTTCACAAGATGATGCGCTCTTTTTGACTGTATAACTCTTTTTTAGAAGAATGGGGAGAACATCATGGAAAAAGAAGAAAGTAATCATCCCGTAACATATAGAAGGAAATAATTCTTACAACTGACGGGAATTGAACCAGGTCTGTTCTAGCAGCACCGAATCGCTTTGCAAACAGTAAACAGGTTTCCGTACTTGACCAACCACATCCTTTGGAAAAGATGTGGTCTCGCCAAGACTTTCAGCCTGTGTACTCAAGTCACTGAGAACAGACCAATCGAAACAAGGACTATTACAACATCAACGAACATCCCGTACAAGTATTAAAGTATCCTCAGGAACACAAACACAGAACATGCACAGAACACATATAGAAGGAATGCCAGTTTTCAATTAAGAATGTCGTTAGGTTTTTTCGGCCATATGATGAGACAGACAGGGATGTGTGTTTTCACCAGACCTGTTCTCTTTATACAGTGAAAACATATTGCGTTCAATAACAGATATTCCAGGAATATCAGTGGGAGGACATAACATAAATAATTTGAGATATGCGGATGACACTGTTCTGATTGCAAAAAGTAAGGAAGACTTGTAGTAGTCACAGAAAGTAAAAAGACAGGCCTCTTCCTAAATATCAAGAAAACAGAAGTAATGGTTATTTCAAAGAAACAAAATACCACATCTTGCAAGATGAAAGTGAATGATATAGTATTAAAACAGGTCCACCAATTCAAATATCTAGGTACAATGATTACAGCAGATGGAAGAAACAGAAATAAGAAGCAGAATAGGACAGGCAAAAACAACATTCAGAAAAATGAAAAATATATTGTGTAATATGACCTTGTCATTAGAGGTGAGAAAGTGAGTTCTGCAGTCCTATATAACCCCTATACTAACATATGGATGTGAGTCTTGGACAATAAACAAACTGTAAAGTTGGAAATTAGAGGCAATAGAAGTATGGTTCTACAGAAGAATAATGAGAATACTAAGGACTGCCAGAAAAACTAATGTAGAGGTGTTGAAAGAGTCAAATGCGAAACTGACCTTAATAAATAATATAAGAAAAAGGCAATCTTCTTTTTTTTGGGTCACGTCATGAGACAAGCCGGTTTGGAGAACATAGTCGCAACAGGCAAAATTGAAGGCAACAGAGACAGATGGCGACAACGTGATAAAATATCAGACAGTTTGACGACTTGGCACGGCAGGGAAACAACAACGACCTTGATACATAGGCCTAATACTGTGGACAGAGAGCTGTGGAGAGCCATGACCGCCTAAGCCAGCCGGCATGGCACCTGATGATGATGAGACAGGTTGTTGGAGGGAGCGATAGAAGGCAGTAGAGGCAGACGATGTCCAATGCGTCGTTGGACAAGAAATTTTCGGCATGCACATGTCGCAAGCAGAAGCGGGACAACTTGCCAGAGATCGCCCGGATTTAAGTAGAGGAAGACTACGTTCTGGAAAGAATAGGTCTATGTCACATGACACACAGGACTCAAAATCAGTGGGAAAATAATACATAGCCTGAGATATGCAGATGATACTATTCTTTTAGCAGAAAGTAAACATGAACTACAAAGACTAATAGCTCAAGTCGATAAATCAAATAAAGAATATATGGACCGGATTTAAATATTTTTTTAAACCATGATAATCAGAAGAATGTCACAGAAGAACAGGCGCTAAACATAAACATACATGGACAGAATTTACAAGTAGAACACTATCAATATCTTGGAAACATAATCACAAATGACGGCAGATGTCAAACAGAAGTTAAAAGGAGAATAGGAATGGCTAAAAGTACTTTCAATGACATGAGGAAAATATTAACATCTAAATACATTTAACATCTAAAAAAAAGTTAAAAATAGAATTATAAAATTCAACATCTATTCTATATTAATGTAGGCTTATAGCTCAGAAACATGGACACTAAACAAACAATTATACGACATAATTGATGCATTTTAGATGTGGATATATAGAAGAATAGGGAGAACATAGTGGAAAAAGAAGAAAACAAACAAAGAGGTTCTAACAACACTTAATATGAGGAAAGAATTATTTGAGATCGGCAGAGATACAAGTGAGAAAGTAATATGACAAAATAGACAAGTTACAGCCTGGCAGAGTACAGCACCAAAACAAGAGACAGGGTATATGTTGGAGGCCTGTTGCAGCCAGCCGTCGTTGCTGAGACGGCTCTTGATGGTGATGATGAATCCCGTAACACGTCAGGATCTTATGTGTACCACATTGGATGTATCAAAATAGAGTCCTTGTTCCCATTCTTTGATATTGTCTGTTCATGCTTTTATTTATCATCATACATGCCCAGTCCATGCAAGTTTTCATTGTTTAACTATTGAAAGATAGGTCTAAAACCTATTGTAGACACATTGCTTAGTTCGGGTATAGAAAAGGAAGAGGATGTTCAGATGCAATATTTTCTCTACAACAAATGAGTGAAAAGACAACAGAATACAAAAACTAAATGAATATTGGTTTTATCGATCAAGAGTAAGCTTTCGACCGAATAGTGAACTACTCTGGAGCATTATGGAAAAATATGTAATAAAAGGAAGAGATAAAGAAGACTTGATTAAGGCAGTCATAAATTCATTGCAAGATGAAGGTGATGTCAATGAGGCTGAGTAAGTACACATACAAAGAATGTCAGAAATGGAAGTGTCTAGAGGTGAGTGAAGGAAAAGTAATTTATTTTGAAAGACTCGAAGATCTGAACATTAACACATGATCGGGAATCAGGTGAATACACTGGGATGGCTGCTGGGACGAAAAGTGGAGCACTTATAGGAATCCCTTCCCCCCCCCCCCCCCCCCACGTGATGCTAGTTTTTAATCACGAATCAAGTATAGAATAAAATTAATATTATTAGACTGTGTAAGAGCCATATACAAAGATTGTGAAAGTGCAGTTAGAATAAACGCAGGACTTGCAAAGTGGTTTTAGGAACATCAAAAGTTAAACAGCGATTAGTCTTGTCACAATTATTGTGTTTCATTTATATGGTTATATATATAAAGTGACATATTCTTTCCAGAACGTTGTCTTAGTCGTGGATACTCTGAACACCTATCTGTTCAGGGCGAGCAGGAATGCATTGGCCAGAGATATGTGCATACATTCTTTGATGTCGCTGGTCCATCGTGTTCTTGGTCTTCCTCTTCTTCTCTTGTCCGGCACTCTGACCTCTATAATCAGTCTTTCGATACCATCATGTCGCTTTAAGTGCCCAAAATACTGTAGCTTCCTTCTTATGATGGTATTTACAAGCCACCTTTCATTTAGTTTCAGTAATTTCAAAACTTCAATGTTCTTCTTTTTCTCTGTCCATGATATTCGTAGGATCTTTCTGTAGCACTTCATTTCAAATGAATTTATTCTTTTGGATATTGTCTTGCTTAAAATCCAAGTAGCGCATCCATATGTTGCTACTGGGAAAAAACATGATCTTAAAAGGGTAACTTTAGTGTCATTATTACTACTCTGTCTTAGCTTTCGCATTCGTGTTAATTTGAGTATTGCAAGTCTTCTAATCTCGGCTGAACAATACCCGAAATTGTTTATATTTGCCTCCAGATATTAGAATTTGTTTACACATTCTAGTTCTATATTGTCTATGTTGATTATTGGTTTGATCTTTGTTTTACTTCTGGAATCTTGTACCCACTGATATTTATTGGATGAAACTCATTTTCATCTAGTTCTTCTATTACACTTCTCATTATATTCTCTTCATAGATGATAAAAAGATAAATTTATATGGATAATATTACCAAAACAGTGGAAATACCATCAGACACTTGCCATCCAAATGACCTTACTGAACTACTCTTTGCTAAAAAATCTCGTAAATTTTCTGGCGATATCAAAGACTTTAAATAGTTCCATCAAATATTCGATGCACTTATCGTGAAAAATTCACAACTTTCAGATATCCAATGGTTCATTTATTTAAAATAATACTTAAGGATGAACCATTACAATTAATTGATTCTTTGCCGATAACTAACGAGATTTACTAAAACCACTATTTCTTACAGATGAAACGACAACAGCCAAGTGATGCTGAGAACAGGGCGAAGAAACAAGGGAAGAATCAAGCAAAGAAAATTACCACCGAAAACGGCTGTGTTGGGCCATTGGCGCAAATAAAACGGCAACACAATGCATTTCCATTCTCTGGACTACATTCAACTGAAAATCTTGTAGTATCATTGTCCTGATACAAGAAAAATCCAGTGGGAGTTTGAGAATGCACGCTGAAGAAGAAGAGCAAAGAAAAAGCAACAAGGAGTACTGTTGAAACTCCTGGGTTCGATGCCAATTAACAGCTGTACCAGTCAAAACCTTGCCGATGTTTCAGGAATTGATGACGAAACTGAAACTGTAGTAGCAGTTCACGACCAAGGAGGCACCACGGAAACTTCAGAGTTGAAACTGAAAAGCTTCAGATCTCCGCAGAGGTAGAATTCAGTTATTCTTACAAGGCTAATTTAGAAGAAGAAGGCGCGTTGGATTTTACCGATATCGGGCAGTGGCTAGCGGTTATTTCGGACAATGTTAGGATGTACCTAATTTTGATTGATTCGGAACAACCCCAGAACATAAACCACCTGTTCGAGGAGGTTACAACTGCAGTCGGAGAAAAGGGGAAGCTGACCAAAGCCTAGTTCTTTAAGAAATTACCGAATGACGAAAATATACGCCAAATATGGATGTGTTATTCTCCAACAAGAAAGTCCGTGTTCTGTTTCTGTTGTCACTTGTTCCCGACACTGACACAGTCTGAACCTGCCTTTGTTTCAGAAGGAGGTTTCAAAAACTGGAGGAAATTCTCGCATACCAGGAAATGAAGAGGCAGACAGACTGGCAAAGGATGGAGCAACACAGGAACAAAAAGACCAAGAAATCACCTACCAAGAAAAGAAGACCTTCATCAAAGCCATCAGGAAAGTCGACCACCCAAAAGACAATTACCACTATCTCGACATAGCAGAGCAGGTTATTATCTTTCACCTCAGAACAGGACACAACAGATTAAACAGCCATTTAAATAGACTAAGAATTGTCCCATCACCACTGTGCCCTTGTGGGCAGGCAGCACAGACCACTGAACATATCCTGCAAGACTGCAATACACTAAACCAGTTAAGGGAAGAATACTGGCCCACAGAGATGGATATCCACAGAAAGATGTAAGGGAGCACTGAGGAGCTTTCAAATACAGCAGCATTTATTAAGAAAACAGGACTTGCTGTGTAGACATGTCATTGGCTCGCAATATAATTATATTTAATAAAAACACCCGTACTTGTGCTTCATAGATTATAGTAAAACATTCCACAATGTGGAGCATTCAGAAATGATACAAATGTTAGAAAACTCGAATGTTGATGATAAAACACTAAAGATAGTTAGAAATATGTATTGGAAACAAAAAACCGCGATGAGGATTAACTGTAATGTAGGTGAATTCCAAAATATAGAAATGGGCGTCAGACTAGGATGTTTAGAGTCACCAGATAATTTCTCTCTATAGCATAAGAAATTATGCGAAATGTATTGTATAAATTTCACACCAACTTTGTACTTTCACATTATACACCAGCTTCAAGACGCTGAGCCTTAATGAGCATGATACTAACATATGAGGATGACCTCCTGCTGTACACGCACGGCAGAAACAGAAGAGACATGACTGATGACGTCCAGTGAAATCTAGAAGATTTGTCGCTCTGGTGTACTAACTACAAGGCAGTTATCAATAAAACCAAGGAAAACATAGTCTGGTTCTTACTGAACAACAAAATAGTCACACACACATTACCAGCAGTCTCCTGCATGGGTATCAACATTGACAGAGAGCAGACTATGAAATATTTAGGCATCACTTTTGATAGAAGTCTATCTTTCGCGAAACATGTGGACAATATCATTCAGAAAGCTAGGAAGGGTATCAGTGCAGCCAAAATAATGGCATCTGCAGAGATGTCGCAGTGAACCCTTTTTCAGATGATGCAGGCAGTGGTATTATCTGCGTTGGACTATTGTTTAGGTTTATTGACAAACACAGGTGGATAAATTGGAGAGAGTTCAAAATGAGGCCATGAGAGATGTCCTAGGATGCACAAGAGATACATCTATCTAGACAGACCTACCTAGCATCAAATAAAGACATAAAATAGCCCAGGATAAAGAATACTTCAAGGTGGCCAACAATGATCATCATGTCTTACACCAATCTCTAGACAGCACAAAAGGAAAGCGAATCAAGAGAGGAAGGTCCTGGATGGCAGAAGCAGAAGATACCCTACTCAGAGTTTGTGAGCTGGAGGAAGTGGGAAGAGGTTGTGTAATGGGTGACTTTTGGCAAAGAGATAAAATTGTTGACAACAGTGGTGATACAGATGGGAAGAGCGTGCCGCGACTGGCTGCCAACAGAACAGAGGAAATGATCCAAGAACGCATACTGCAGCACTCGAAGCCACACGATACAATAATTTACACAGACGGCTCAGTAACGCAAGAAACAAACAGGTGTGGTTGGGGTTTTGTGGTCTACAAAAATGGCAAATAATTAGCTGATTAGTCAGCTGCCTACCCCACTACAACATCGAGTATAAGAATGGAAATAGAAACGGTGACCGCAGCTCTCACTTGGCTGGCGACGCAACCACCAACAGACTCAGTGATTCCTCTCAAAGTATACTACACAAGATAGAAGAGCGTATAATCAGAACTGAATGGGTCACTCTTCTCGACAATGCGCAGAGCATTACATGGATTTACTGTCCTGGTCATGTTGGGGTCAGGGGAAACGAAAGAGCCGATGTGTTGGCTGGTAAAGCTTTGGTGAACGGCACCGAGATAAGAAGAGACAGGATTGAATTGATTAGAGCAGTCAAGGATACCATACGAGAAGACGAGAGGGAAGTCGAACGCGACAATGTACATATTCAGAGAATGGTAGAAATGGGAGTGACTAGAGGTGATGGGAGAAAGTGCTCCCTCTCCGGAAAGATTAGAAGAACGCGTAATCAGCAACTGACTGGGACACTGAACTTATACAATTTTAGATGGCTGACTGAACGCCAAGCAGAGCATATATGGGAATGTCCCCAGTACTGTGACGCTTGTTCCTAATAAAGAATCAAGATTCAAGAATTATGCGAATGTATACAACATGCCAAGAATAGCAGATGCAGGTTAAAATCTGAGCAATTTGAGATATGCTGATGATACAGTACTAATTGCAGGAGCGAATAAGAACTTCAAATTCTGTTAGGCATGAAAGCACAAGCAAGTGAAAACAGTGTTCAGTATAAACAAGAAGAAAACAGAAGTAATGATAGTTTCAAAGAAACATACACCACCAAGATGTAGTATTAATATCAATGTTACAAAACTTATTAAGAGAATAACGCCAAGTATCTTGGCAACATTTCAACATTATATTGACAGTGCTCCATTGAGAGTTAGGTCATCATCATCATCATCATCAGGTGCCATGCTGGCTGGCGTAGGCGGTCATGACTCTCCACAGCTCTCTGTCCACAATATTGTATATCAAAGTCGTTGTAGTTTCCCTGCCGTGCCAGGTTGTCAAACTGTCTAATATTTTCTCACGTTGTCGCCCTCTGTCTCTGTTGCCTTCAGTTTTGCATGTTGTGACTATGTTCTCTAAACCTGCATGTCTCATGAAGTGGCCAAAAAAAGAAGATTGTCTTTTTCTTATATTGTTGATTAATGACCGTTTCGAGTTTGGCTCTTTCAACACCTCTACATTAGTTTTTCTGGCAGTCCATGGTATTCTCAGCATTCTTCTGTAGAACCACATCTCTGTTGCCTCTAATGTTCCCCTTTCCAGTTTGTTTATTGTCCAAGACTCGCACCCATATGTTAGTATAGGGGTTATATAGCACTGCAGAACTATCTTTCTCACCTCTAATGACAAGTTCATATTGCACAGTATATTTCTCATTTTTCTGAATGTTGTTTAAAGCCTGTCCTATTCTGCATCTTATTTCTGTTGAACTTCTTCCATCTGTTGTAATCATTGTACCTAGATATTTGAATTGGTGGACCTGTTTTGACGAGAGCTGGGTAGCATAAGTCAAATCAGCGTTGAAAAAAGAGAAATATTCCATTTAATGTAGTACTATCAATGCATGTGCGAATTCAAGTGCTAGGATGTTTTATCGAATCTATGCCGAAAGCAGATGTGTTGGGCCATTGCGTAAATAAAAGTTCCGTTCACTAAACTACATTCTGCTTGAAATACAGTAGGACCATTATCATACTATAAGAGAGATCCCACTGGAGTTTGAGATGGAACACACATTTCTAACGAATTCTTTTTTTATCGATGACATTAAACACAAAATCTCAAAGGGGAATGATGAAAATTTCATGGGCAGCTAAGAAAATCAATACAGATGTCATCAGAGATGCTGGAGTAAAAAGCAAAATTATAGCAACGATTAGAAGTAGGCAGTTAAGATGCTTAGGGTATATGATGAGAAGAGCAAGACTAACATTTAACAACAACTGGAAAGATCAATGGGATAAGAGACATATAGGACAGAGAGAAGTTGCCGAATCGGCTGTGACTGTGACACAAGAGAATATCACCAACTGAACTTATTAACCACATAAGAGGAAGATAGTTGCGGAGAAACATGATTGCTACCGCCATCCGGCATAGTGCTTGAACGATATCTCCTTTCAGACTTGTGCGCTCATTTAGATATCGTTCTTGTAGTATTATTCTTTTGTGTGCTTACCCACACTCCTACATATTAGTAAGGTTTAATTTAGAGAACGAAATGCGGTGTGCCATAGTTAGCAATTTTGACATATCTGCGCATTACGATTCAACACATCCGACAATCCCATACCCAAGACCATCTTAGTCACCTTTTACGACATGCATGGGAGGGCACATCATTGCCTGCTTTTGCTCCCATTTCATGCCCAGCAACACAAGGGCGGGATAATGTCGTACTCTTTTTATTTTTATTCTTCTGCTGTCAGTTACTTTAGATCTAGTTTGACATTGGCCATGTATAGATCCGTCAATGCACCATCGCAGTAGATTAAACGAGTTAGTAACAAGTCAACATATTCAAATATTTGGGTACCTTAATAACAGCAGATGAAAGATGTATTAAGTAATTAAAATTTAGAATAGTCCAGGCAAAGGCATATTTTATATGAGGAAAATTATTCTATGTAATACGTGGAATCCCATTACAACAATTTGGTCCGGACTGACAAAATATGTATGTCATCATCATCATGTGACATATTCTTTCCATAACGAGGTCTTCCTTATGGATTCTCTGAGGACTCCTCGATTCTGGGGGAGTTGACTTGTCGTAGCTATGGACATGTTTAAGCAATCAGATATATCACTGTACCATCGTCGTCTTGGACACCCTATTCCCCTGTTACCGTTAACTCTGCCTTACACTATCAGTTTTTCCACGCTGTTATATATGTTTATATGATCCACACTATCAGTTTTTCCACGCTGTTATATATTTTTATATGATCCACGCACACACGCACACACGCACACACACACACACACACACACAGAGAGAGAACAACTTCGACGTTTTACAAGAAAGCTAAGCATGTGAAGTGTATGTATGTAATAACAGAATTTAGTTATATACAGTACAAATAATATACAATAAATATAGTTGGGGATTTTGAAAAGTGCTGTTATATAGGGAAATTTGTTATAAAGAACGCATTATAGAGGGATTCCATGGTATATATCTGTGAGTTCAGAAGAGATAGAGAGTTCTTAGTAGTTGCCGAGAACCTCCACCGAAGACGGATGTGTCGGACCATTGGCGCAAATAAAATTTCTACAAGGGAGATCCAGTGGAAATTTAAGAGTGAAAGCTGAAGAAAAATAATTATACAACCAATTCTGATGTATTGCAGATTTTGGACAATCAGTAGAATGGTAAGCAAGAAATTATGTTGAGACAGTAGCAATGTTGTTAAAAATAATAATGTAGACAATACACGGAAAGATAAAAAGAAAAATGAAGAAAATTTGAAAGAAGCTAATTTAAATAGAGAACTGTTCTTTCGCACCAGACGAAGGCAGACTAAATTCTTTGTACACATTACAAAAAGAGAAACGATGGAACACGTTGTGACAACAGGAAAGTTGAAGAGTATAGTGGGGAGGGGGGTAGGGAAAGATCAAGAGAGAAGATGATGGACAGCTTGACATTGTGCTATTGGGGTGGGGAGGGGGATCGGTATCAGAAATAATTTGCAGAACATGAAGCTTTGGACAAAAATAACATCCAAAGTTACACGGCATGAACCCAAAGTAAGAACAAGATAGAGCTTTTGGTTTCATAATAATCTTCCCCACAATGTGGTTTTACAGATATGCTCACGCGGATCAGATTTGTCGTCCTGTAAACAGGGAAGTTGAGACAGTCCTGTAGTAGGCCTATGTGCTTTGATCTTTGTGGTTTTTCTGAAGATGCAGACTGCATAGTTACTGATGCCGATTTAGCGTAATAGTACATTGTCCTATATATGGCATTGTTCAGCTCTCGGTCAAAATATTTTTTATTACATCTTTCTGTTCAGTTTGTTGTTAGGTCTTCCGATTAGTTCTCTCCACTGAAGTGGGATGTATTGCCTTAACAGTGCTTTTGCATTCCTGAAAACGTGAGGTGTGGGATTGAGGGAGCTATCTCCCGCTTTTGCTTATGCTAGTGATGTTACAGTGCTGTCCAAAATTTGCTAATGTAATTTTGTAGCTTTTTTGGCACCAGAATAGCAAATTTTCCCAAAACGAGTTGGCAACACTTTCCAAGTACCTCTCTTTTAATGGCTGGAAGCGACAGTAAACATGGCTACTGTCGACGCTATATATTGGATACAAGAGAGTAGTGTATTTATCATAGTCTGTCTCATGTAAGAATTTATCTTATTTCCACATTTAAATTTACATAGTCACCATGTAATATGTTTTATATGAAACTTAAGTTTTTGTACGGGAAAATAATGGATCACTACATGAAACTCGCAAATTAATAATTTGAAATTATTGTGGGGTGGGAGTTGTCAGTTGATTGATCAGCTGATTGATTGATTGCTAATGTCACTAATGATGATTCTTTTTATAGTATGGAATGCATGGTTATGAAAATGAATCACTTACTATGGCTATCAGTCAGTGGCTTAGCATCAATAGACGCCAGAAGAGTTCGGTATCCCCCCATGATTAAACAACCCGTAGAACAGGCAATCTGGTTGGTGTTACTAAGTGTTAGTGTGTTGACATTGGCTTGCCTTGTTTGTTAGTTTTTTAACACTCACACACAAATTGTAATTGTAGGCTATATGTACATAATATAGTAATAGTTACTTAGATTAAATAATTAAAAAAATTATCTCTAAATAAAAATTAAACCTGCGATTATCTTTCTGTAATGTTTATAGTAAATTACTAAATAAACAAAAACATCAGAAGGGCAATGAAACAAGCACAAGAAGTGTGACTAGAGGAACAATGTGAAACCATCAATGAAGGTATTAAATGCGGAAACAGTAAGGTAGCATACGACACTCTAAGAAAGATAACACAACCAAAAATACCACAAGATACAAGACAAACATGGAAAGATACTCAGTGAAACAACAGATATAGTGAAAAGATGGACAGAGTATTGCAAGGAGTTGTATAACTGCAAATGTAATCCTGACTACACTATATTAGATAATAATGAACTAAACAACAGAGAAATAGGAAATGCAGAAATTCTAGTAGATGAAGGCCATATGAACATTGAAATGAGGGAAGTCACCTGGTGTAGACAACATTTCAGCAGAGCTGTTGAAATACAGGGGCATTAATGTAGTAAATATTATGACTAAAATATATGGAGCACAAAACAATGGCCCACTGATTGGACACAATCACTAATAATACCAATTCCCAAGAAAGGAAATTTTAATGTGTGTACGAATGACAGAACAATTAGCTCAAAATACTACTTAACAGAATAAAACACAAGTCGAAAGAAATAATTGCAGAAGAACAAGCTGGCTTCAGAGCAAACAAAAGTACTGTTGAACAGATATTTAACATCCGAACACTAATAGAAAAACATATTCAGCACCAACGTGATCTATACCACAACTTTATTGACGTTACAAAGGCCTTTGACCATGTTTGGCATGATGGTCTGTGGCACATACTGAGGCAATTAAATTTTTGACACCACAATTATAGACATTATTGAAGCTCTGTACTAAAATGCAAATAGTGCTGTATTGTCAAACAATACAATTGGAGAGTTCTTCAAAACAAATGTGGGAGTTCGACAGGGATACATAATGTCCCAAGTACTTTTCAACATATACTTAGAGCACATCATACAAGAGACATTCGCCGAACATTTGAGAGATATCACGAATCATCGTGACTCCCCAGTGGCTAATCATTTTAACAGCCCGTCACATCATGGTAGCTCTGATGTCTCTGTAACCGGTTTGTTACGTTGTTATACCGGTGACCGGCAACGTCAGTCCTTGGAATATCGTCTCATTTGTCATATGGGAGTCTTGCAACCAAACGGAATGAACATTAATCACCGTTTTGTTTGAGTTACCTACCTTTTCTTTATACCCTCTACTCCCGTATTGCACTGATTCTTGTAATTATTTGTCTTTGTACACTTTCGTGAATAATTATTATTTTTGTGTTTGCCGTTCTTCTATATCATTCCTTTATGTCTTCTTTCGTTTGTGTATGTCAATATGTGATTATTTTGTACTCTGCCATTTTGTTATTGTTAAATCGTTTACATATTTAGATTTTGATGTCCTCGTTTTTATTGCAGTTGTCTCTTCGATGGGTGCCCACACATATATAGTTATTTGTATATGCATTTCGTTTTACATGGTTCTATGTATCCACACAATTACTTTGGGCCACACATTTGTATGTATACATATGCAGTTGTTATAGCATTATCTTTATGTGAACGAACGTTTATATTTACATTAATATATGTATATGTTTCTATGTGTATGAATGTTCATGTTATTATTTATACGAGAAAGTGTTTATGTGCATGAATGTTCATATTTGTGTATACATATATATATGTATATTTATGTGAGCGCTTTTTTATGTTAATGCACGTTTCTCCATTCTGTGTCAATGTGTATACCTATTCTGGTGTGAGCCCTTTCCTGTGTGTGGATACATTTACATGCCTGTGCATTTTGTGTGGGTATCCTTCACACATCTGTGTCCATCTTGTTATGTGTTTATTTCTTGACTCTTGGTGTGTGTTTATATTTCTATGTATGTTTTGGTTTGGTTTTATATATATGTTTATGTCTATATTTGGTTTCACATTCATTCCATGCGTTTTCAAATGTTGATTCTTCTTCTATCCTTCCTTCCCCAAACCCACTCACCCCACCACCACACAACCTCATCATTACTCATCTATCATTGTCATATGCCATTCTTGTTGGCGTAGGTGACCATGGTTCTCTGTTCACAGTATTGTTATCAGGATCGTTGTTTCCGAGCCTTGCTAGGTTGTCACATGAATATTTTCTCACGTCCCCATCTGTCTCTGTTCCCTTCAGTCGTGCCTGTTGTGACTATGTTCTTAAAACCTGCCTGTCTGATAGAGTGACAAAAGGGGTATTTTTCTTATCTTCTTCTTTTATTATTCTTGCACTCATCTATAGTGTCTCTAATTTCCCACTTTCGGTTTGTTTATAATGAATGCACGCATTTTCACTTTGACTAGATGCGTTGCCATCCCTGCGCTATTATGGAGACGAGGGCTTGATGAAATATAGACATCTATTTATTTTTTTATTTTGTCGTTTTCTGTTGTTTGTCTCTTGAAAAAGGTTCAATTTGAGCCGATACGTTGAGAATTGTCCTGTTTAGTTTTATTGTATGTTTTTTTTCTTAAATATATTTTTTATTAATAGGCTAGGTAAGTGTTTTAGTAACCTTTTTACATCATTTTGCATTACTATTTGTTCATTAGGTTACTGCGGCACCATCCACTTTGTCGGACACCCTCTGGCCATTTGGTTATTTATGCTTTCTGTTATGCTGTATGGTTGTGAGAGTTGGACACTCACCGTGGACATGGAGAGAAGATTACAGACTTTTGAGTACAAAAGCTACAGACGAATTCTACGAATTTCCTATAGGGAACATACACTAATGTGTATGTAAGAAATAAAGTAGAGATGTGTGCAGGTGTTCAGGAGGCATTGCTTTCAATAGTGAAACGACAAAAACTAGCATGGTTCGGACATGTATGCAGGCACGATTCCTTGTCAAAAACAATAATGCAGGAAACTGTTGATGGTGGAAGAAGCAGAGGAGGACAAATAAAGGCATGGACAGACAACATCAAGGAATGGACAGGGCAAGATATTTCCATACTCATCCGCATCACTGAGGAATTCGCTGGAGGACTCTGTGGATGAAGCATTCAATGTGGTACCCCTACGTCGCTGAAGGGTTACAAGTTTATTGATTGATTGATAAACATTAGGCTACAGAAGATAATTGCAGGTTGTTTTTTTAAAAGTTATTTGTTCTTGATGCCAACAAGTTTCAGCGTACATATCCCTTCGGAATTCAAGGGGAGAATTCAAGTCAAACATGCAAGTAAGAGAAGACACAATACAAACATATTTCTACAACCAGTAAGAAAAAAATGATGGACTTAAGCTATTTCGGATTTGTACTTAGAATGAATGAAAACAGAACTGCCATTACAAGAATTAAAATGGAGACCAGATGGCAATAGAAAAAGAGACAGACTAAGAGAGACTCTTTGCAGAACAACCATCAAAGACTATGGGTCTCAACAACATAATTACACACAGTAGCATCATATTGCTTGAACTGGAGAGCTATGGTTTCTGCCCTATGTACCATGTTCGACCCTGAAGGAGCATAGATAGATAGATCCCTTGAGAGCGGAAACATTCATTGATTGCGTAATACCTGACCTTTGATATTGTAATATCAATTGTATTGTGCTTTCAGACACTTGCTGCATACCAATCGTATGCTTAGGAATAATTTATGATGATTTAGTTCTCAGAACTGAAATTTCCTATCTGCGCTGAACACTTTCACAGAAAAGAAAAGCGGATGACTGGAGCTACATTACAAGATTATAGGCCTATAAAGTATGTTTTTTAAACTAGTTAATATTTTATATCAGGCTGCAAAAACATATTTCTGGTGTAGAAAAAAGAGGGGGGGGGAGGCAGGTTCCTACTAAAAATAGGTGACTCCGACATCCCCATTCTAAAAATTCGCACTACTCCACTGATGAATGTTAGGTGAGACTTGTACAGGGTAATGAAGTTCTGCTAATCACTGGAAACACATAACACATAAATTGATATTTTGATCAGAAAGATGTTATCAAGAATACATTCACAACAAAAAATGAAGAGTAAAAATGGCACTATTGGTATTAGCTGCCACTATAAGGAAGGACTCTTGATAAAGGCTTTTTGGTTGAAATGCTGGTGTGTGTGTATGTGTTATCATGTTGTTCCAGTGATTAGCAAAACTTCATTCTAGAAGGTGTACAAAGAGTTAATATAATATGTTAAAATATTGTTTTGTTTATTATTACAGTTATTTTGTATATTCTTGTATTTCAAGTAGTGTTACAACACCAGCTGCAAAATACTGTTATCATGGGTTTGACGTCAGCAGCTCATATTCTCTTCAAAATCAATCATGTGCTACAGGACAAATCCATCTTTCTAAAACATTACTGCTGGAAACAAATCAAGATGTATCACCAGCATATGCAGATGAGAAAATCAATAATAATTTTAATGATGAGGTCTTGAATGAACACTCAGCCAATGAAAGAAACCATCATTGTTTCATTTTTCGATATGTGACAACACAGACACACTTCTCAGATGTCCAGTTTGAGTCTGTTCACATTGAGTTTGGATGTGATTTCAGTAATATCTGCCATAATAAAGAACTTGGCAAGGTTCTTCGTCAAGTAAGTGACATATATTTTATTGCATGTTTGCACTGCTTAATTTCCTGCTATCTGTGAAGGTATCTGTTGTTCAATCTGTCATTCTTTCTCAAGCTCCTGCCAGGTAGCAGGATGTAGTCTTGTGATCAGAATAGCATTGCTTTGGTGTTTACAACATGGCTGCAATATTTGTACTTCTTGGCTTGTCACATCCTCTTTCAGCATGGGTATATTGGATCACTTTGACCTATTACAGGATGGGTAGCCAATCTCACACCAAGTCCACTTTAGTAGCTTCTTACAACATGCACATCTCACATTGACTTGGTGGTTGAGTGATTAGTGGAGCTTTCTCACACAAACACAATTCAGTTGAACTTGCTCATTTCTTGAAAGCGGATTGCAAAAGTTTATGTTAAGTCTACGTTGACAGTCAATCATTGATGATTTTGTGTGCTTGTTAGAAACACACACTTGTCCATTCTATCTCATCTTTGTCAGTGTTTGTTTTCAATCTCTTCCTATTGCGTGGGTTTGGGTGTGGCATACTGATTAAATTACAGAACAATTAGCCTTATAACACACCCCAGTAAAGTGATGCTCAAAATACTGCTTAACAGAATAAAACACAAGTCAGAAGAAATAATTGCAGAAGAACAAGCTGGCTTCAGAGCAAACAGAAGCACTGTTGAACAAATATTTAACATCAGAACACTAATCGAAAAACATATTCAGCACCAACGTGATCTATACCACAACTTCATTGACTTTACAAAGGCCTTTGATCGTGTTTGGCATGATGGTCTGTGGCACATACTGAGGAAATTTAATTTTGACACCACAATTATAGACATTATTGAAGCTCTGTACGAAAATGCAAATAGTGCTGTCTTGTCACACAATACAATTGGAGAGTTCTTCAAAACAACTGTGGGAGTTCGACAGGGATGCATAATGTCCCCAGTACTTTTTAACATATACTTAGAGCACATCATACAAGAGACATTGCATGACTACAACACGTCTATATCGATCGGAGGTTGCCCTATTTGCAACTTGCGTTTCGCTGATGATATTGATCTTATAGCTGGGTCAGAACAATCATTGCAAGAATTAACATCAAAGTTAGAAAAAGTTACCAGCAAGTACGGAATGGAAATCAATTCAGATAAGAGCAAAATCTTGGTAAACAGAAGAGACACAGAAAACCAGACTAATATCATGATGAATGGACATAAGCTTGAAGAGGTGAATAACTTCAAATACCTCGGATCCAGTATATGCAGCGATGGTAAATGCAAAGCAGAACTAAAAATAAGGCTGGAGATGGCTTTAGCGTCCTTGTCAAGGCTAAATGTGATTTGGAAAAGCAACATCAGTGTTGGAGTGAAAATCAAACTGTATAGGTCGCTGGTGCTTTCCGTTGTGTTGTATGGTTGTGAGAGTTGGACACTCACTGCGGACATGGAGAGAAGATTACAGGCTTTCGAGTATAAATGCTACAGAAGAATTTTACGAATTTCCTATAGGGAACATAAGACCAATGTGTACGTAAGAAATAAAGTAGAGATGTGTGCAGGTGTCCAGGAGCCATTGCTTTCAATAGTGAAACGACGAAAACTAGCATGGTTCGGACATGTATGCAGGCACGATTCCTTGTCAAAAACAATACTGCAGGGAACTGTCGAGGGTGGAAGAAGCAGAGGAGGTCAAATAAAGACATGGACAGACAACATCAAGGAATGGACAGGGCTTGATATTTCCACACTCATCCGCATCGCTGAGGATAGAATTCGCTGGAAGACTCTGTGTGCTGAAGCTTCCAATGTGGTACCCCTACGACCCTGAAGGGTTATGGGTTTTATTGATATTGATTGACTGATTGCTGTGGTGCACTTTTTGACTTGTTGCCTTCATCTTCAGCATCTGTACGTGTTGAGGCAGACTGTGATCTTGCTCGATTTTAGGAGGGTCTGGCAAGTCTTAGCTTTCAGCTTCTGTTGGCTGATCAACCACAGGCAGTAGAGTATCTTGAAAACAAAAACCTGATTGTATCAAAGCAGGCAGGTTTCAGGCAATACTACTCTGCTGAAAATCAGGCAACATACCTCTCTCAAGAGATAGAAGATACATTTCAAGATAAGAAACTGATCCTAATAGCCTGGATAGACCTGAGTAAAACTTTTGACAATGCTAAGAAAGGAGGACTTCTAAATAAATTTAGAAATTTCATAGTGAATTGTAGGATGGATAAAATCATACCTACATAACAGAAGAGCTAGTGCACAAATAGATAGTTACAAAAGCAAGAAATTCTTACTACGTCATGGGGTACCACAGGAAGGGATATTGTTCCCCATGCTGTTTCTGGTCTGCATCAATAATCTAGTTGCTGAGCTACCACATGGTAAAAAGTGGTAGTATATGCTGATGACTTGGTAATATGGTTTGGAAGAACATGTGATGGTGGCTACTAAACAGGTACAGAGAGCTATGGATACCTTAACCACATGGACAAACAGATGGTATGTAAACATCAACATAGATGAGTGCAGCACTACTCTATTTACTCTTTTACCAAAATTAAAATCTAGAGATATCAAGATGAATGGAGAGCCCCTGATGGAATACAAACAATCCACATATCTTGAGTCACATTTGATGACAGTAGGCTTGCATGGAAGGAATAAATCAACCTAGCAACAATAAAGGCCAGGAGAAAGTTAGCCATCCTGATAAAACTAAGTGGAACCACATGAGGAGCAAAGTGGAAAATACTTAGTAAAGTTTATCAGCAAGGCATACTACCACACCTGGAATATGGGTCAACTGCATGGTGTCATGCATCAAATACTGCATTACATGAGCTAAATAAGGTGCAAAACCAGACACTTATGATTATCAAGCGGGCAATAAAATCAACACCCATAGTAGAGATGGAGAAAATGGGGAGGATATAAACACTGAGTGAATGCATATACACAAAGGTCTTAATACATGCATAAAATTGCACTGTATGCCAAGTCATTCAATAAAAGATAGATTTCAAAACTTAGCAATGGGGCAACTGAAAAGACGTAGCTTCATTCATTAGGCCAAACAACTCTGTAGAAAAATCTAAGACTTGCCCGAAGTTGACAGACCCCTTAAAGATGTACCAGAAAAATTCCTTGGAGAGAGGATAGAGAGGACCATCTATTAATGTCCAGGCTGAGATGAAAGGATTTTTAGTGAGAATGAACAGAATAGTGTAAAATATAAAACAGGTACTTTCAGTCTTTTGGATGACGAATATCCACAAGACATTTGGATCAGAGTATGTACAAATGGATAAACAGAGAATGCAGTAAAAAATGGAAGAGCAGGAATATATATAGAGTACCTAAACAATGCTATAGGGATACAATCAAAAGTACCAATGGGGAATTTCTGTCATAATTACAATGCAGAAATCCAGGTAATCAAGATAACAACCGAAAAGTTGCAGAGCACCAATCATGGTTCATAACCTGTAGTAATAATGACAGATGCAAGATCAGCACTCCAAGTGCTCCATTCTAGAAAATTACCAAACCTACAAATACTACTGACCAAACTAAGCAATTAGAGCAAAGTAAACTAGCTATGCAGTGGTCTCATCGCATTGTAGAATACCTGGAAATAAGAAAGCAGATCTGGCTAAGAAGGAGCTGCTGATGATAAACCAGATGTGAGAATAACTTATATCAAATGAACAGTTGATCAAAGCAATTAGGAAGCAAACTCCAACACAAGATGGCTACCAAATTGCTCCTCAGAACAGGAAACAGCAGACTCCACAGCCACATGTATACAGAGTTCAAGATTAGCAACACATCCATATGGATAGGCACCTCAGACAGCAGAGCATATTCTTCAGGAATGCCTAGAATATTAAATGCTGAGACAAATACACTGTTCAAGAGAAACAAGAGTGGAAGAAAAACTATATCATTCTCTTTATGAGTTACAAAACACAGTTACCGGTAAGTTTATAGAAGAGACAAAACTTCAGATATAGGCATGTTCCAGGCAAATGAAATAAGAACAAAGAAATTCCTTCCAGTTAGCAGGATGTAGTTCAGATGCTTATGTGATACAAGACTTCACAATAGAAGCAAGAGTATTAACATTGTTGCCTGCTATGCATGTTATCTGGTGGTGTTACCTTAGATGGTGTCTAAGGATGACTGGCTGTGTGGTTGGAAAATCCACAGTAGAAGGTAAAAGTGACCAGCACATGCTATACTGAAGTCGGATATGTTAAACTGAAAGGTGTGGATATATTATTTCTGTAAATCATGAAGCAATGATTTACAATGCGATGAAGCAATCACATACTATTTGTATCAAAGTTTAAGATAAAACTCAAATAGGTCATCCAAAACAGCAACATGACTCAGTATGATACATCAAAAATTCCAGAAGAATATAACATAGAGATCAAAAACAGATTTTCTGCATTAAGAGCAATAAAATATGACAACAAAAGATTTAGCAATTAAAATAAGAGATATTTATACCAAGTGTCCAAAAACATATTCCCGAAAGAATAACCAAAAAACAAGCCTACATTTCAGACATAACTATGAGGCTGGTGGAAGGAAGAAGAAATCATAACTCAAGGAAAGAGGCAGAAATTAAGACATATAGAGAACTCACAAGAGCAATTAAAAAATAAGTTAGGATAAACAACAATATATAATCCACTCTTGTAAAGAAATAGAACTACATGAACAAGGTAAAGCAAAGAAGTGTTCTCTACTGCAAGAGCTATACAGAACAAAGTTTTCAAACCATCATTATATATCATAACAGATAACAAAGGTAATACTTTAATGGAGCAAAAGGATATTCTCCATAGATGGTAAGAGTCCTGTCAAGAAATGTACAATGAAACTACACATATTTTGCACATTGTAATATACTTTGCAATAAAGATCAAGAACTAGAGCCAACACTGGAGGAGGTCAGAAACTCAATACACAATTTAAAAAAAGGCAAATCCCCAGGATGCGATGAGATAGCAGAAATTATCCAAGAAGATGGAAAATAAAGTATCCTTATATACCATATCCTATGTTGCAAGATCTGGAAAACTGGTATATGGCCAAAGGACTGGAAAAGATCAGTTTATATCCCTTAACCAAAAAATGGCAACCTACAATTATGCATTAGCTACAGAACTATTGCTTTGATAAGTCGAGCTAGTAAAATACTATTACATGTCATAATGAAGAGAATGCAAAATAGAAACAGAAATTCATGAGGAACTTTCAGGTTTTAGATCTGGCAGAGGCACCAGAGATCATATATTCAAAATCAGAATCATTACCAAAAAATGTAGAGAACTCAATATAGACCTACAAGCATGTTTCATGGACTACACCATGGCGTTCGATTGTGTACGACATCACCAATTATGGAAAATTATGGTCACCATGGATTTTCAAAAACATCTCACATATTTAATGTAATGCTGTACAACAAACTAGAGGCAGCAGTAAAAGTGGATGGAACAATATCAGAATGGCTCAATGTACAGAAAGGAGTTAGACATGGATGCTGCACACTATCATCGTACCTGTTCAACATCTGCGCTGAAAACATAGTGTGAAACATAAAAGATGACATGACATATGCTGGCTTCCAACCTCTTACTATCTGTGGTTAGCAGATCCCAGAAATCAGATATGCTAATGACACAGGATAAAGTTATGACAACGGATAAAGTGAAAGTACAACCAAAAATAATAATTGACAATTTCGAACTAGAGGATGTAACAAATTTCCAGTATTTTGGCACAAACATAAAAGGTTCAGGAGACTGCGCTGTCAAAATCAAGAGAATTGCAATGACGACATCGAAACTTGCGAAAATGAAAAAATCTTTGGTAGTAAAATACCAGCAGCATAGCCAAACTATGTATAATCAGAACATGTGTATTTCCAGTGGCAATATATGGTTGTGAGGTATGGATATTAAATAAAACAATAGCAAATAGAATCGCTGCTTTCGAAATGAGATGCTACAGAATTGGAGTTGGCTGTCCCATGCCATATAGGGTCAGTGACCCAAAGCCATGCTGAAGTCGGATGTGTCAGGCCGAAAGGCGCAGATATCGCAGCAATGCTGTAAACCATGACACAACGCATTCCGTTCTCCAGACTACATCCTGCTAATCTGCAGGAGTTTGAGAACGAACGCAGAAGAAGAAGAAGAAACACATCTCTAGCCGCGGCGGGTCAACTCACCCAGAAATGCGGAGCTTTAAGAGAATCCATAAGGAAGACACGTTTTGGAAAGAATATGTCACATGATGATGACGAAGCAATGCATGTGAAAGTGCCACTTTGTTTATTATTATAAAGCAGGCTTGGTTTTCTCTCATTCCCAGATGAATGAACAAATGACTCTGACTAACACACACAGGGTAAATATTTGTTACATCGAGAACAATACATCAGAACGATGAAGTATAGACTAACTCTTATATACGTTCTATCCTAGTGTCTATCTGTTAAGGCACAGTTAAGCGAAAGCGCAGAGCTTTTGGATAAACAATCCTGATGGAGGAGTATAGACAGTTATGCAACATTATTGAAGTATGTATTCTGCAGTCTGTGTTGCCTGCCCACATGTACACATGGCTGTTGATTGGCAATATAAAATTTTGTGTAAAAGTGACAGCGGAGTTGGCTGTGCCCAGTTCTGAGGCATAGAATTGCAAAATGTTCATAATTTTATAGTCATTTTGTATTGGTGTTTGTGGCTTTCTTATTAATTTTATCATTTGTTTTTGTCTGCAGATTATTAACTAGGTAGTTCTTAAGTCCAAGGGGAGAAATTGCATTTTCTCTTGAAAAATTCAAAGAACACAAAACCAACATCTGGTTGAAAAGTTTAGCATACTGTATATAAGTAAAGTTGACTCATAGCATTTATTAATGCTGTAGAGGTGTGAGATGTTAGCAATCTCACATTCCAGTGGCTCTGCTATATGAGGGCAGTAGCCATCTGAAATTCCCAGGACCACTCATGTGCGAAGCCTGTGCGCTAACCACAGCACTACATGGCCCCCTCATTGTATATATTCTTGACAAATAAACATATCACTTATGGGAATGTCCCTTGTATGATGATGCTAGTTCCTAATGAAAGTTCAAGACTGATATGGTTTTATTTCATTTGTATCCTTAGAATTGTTAAGGGTCATTTGGTGGAAATATGATTTAGTCTGATTTTGTACTTTGTAAGAGTAGGGGCAGGACATCAGTAGGATGACACTGTTCTGATTGCAAAAAGTGAGGAAGACCTTCAAGATTTATTTAATGTAGTAGTCACAGAAAGTAAAGAGAAAGGCCTCTTCCTAAATATCAAGAAAACAGAAGTAATGGTTATTTCAAAGAAACAAAATACCACTCCTTGCAAGATCAAATTGAATGACATAGTATTAAAATAGGTCCACAATTCAAATATTTAAGTACAGTGATTACAGAAGATGGAAGAAGTTCAACAGAAATAAGAAGCAGAATAGGACAGGCAAAAACAACATTCAGAAAAATGAAAAATATATTGTGTAATATGACCTTGTCATTAGAGGTGAGAAAGAGAGTTCTGAAGTGCTATATAACCCCTATACTAACATATGGATGTGAGTCTTGGACAATAAACAAACTGGAAAGTGGGAAGTTAGAGGCAATAGAGATGTGGTTCTATAGAAGAATGCTGAGAATACCATGGACTGCCAGAAAAACTAATATAGAGGTGTTGAAAGAGTCAAATGCGAAACTGACCTTAATCAATAATATAAGAAAAAGGCAATCTTTTTTTTGGCCACTTCATGAGACAGGCAGGTTTAGAGAACATAGTCTCAACAGACAAAATTGAAGGCAACAGAGACAGAGGGTGACAACGTGAGAAAATATTAGACAGTTTGACAACCTGGCACGGCAGGGAAGCAACAACAATCTTGATACATAATACTGTGGACAGAGAGCTGTGGAGAGCCATGACCGCCTATGCCAGCCAGCATGGCACCTGATGATGATGAAGAGTAGGGGGACTACATAAATTCATATATTGATATTTTATTCTTTGTATAGTATTGAGAATAATGAACAAACAACCAGCAGACATAATTTATGCCTTTGAATTGTTGATATATTGATGAATAGGGAAAACACCATGGAAAGAGAAGAAAATGTGCAAAGATGTTCTGACAAGGCTGCATATGAAAAAACTATTACAGAAAGTAAAAAAGTATTTTGAATATATTAAAAGGCATGACACCTTGTTGAAGACCTTACTTGAGGGGAGGCAAGCAACAGATTTGCAAGCAACAAATGTCTCACCACAATTAATCCCATTCAAAATATGAGCCATGACTCAGATACGCCAACTTCGACATGTACTCCTGGGTATGGAAGAAGAGCTTTGAATACAGCTCCCTATTGGACAAGGGAAAAGTGTAAACAAACATTGGGGAGCACATATTTGTTAATATCTCTGGCTGAAGCAGTGTTGAAACTTGGACTCTGGAACAAGTCCTTGTGTTTGAGGAAATAGCAAACCTAGTTTATTTCGACTGTTGCCACTGCCAAACACAGCTAATACAGAAATAATTAGGTCTGGGATCGAGGAACATAGAGATTGGTAATTAAATGGTCTTACACAATAATAGTTTGTTTACCTGCTGTGAATCGGCTTGTCGGAGGAAATATGCATAGTGGGTGAACGAGGAAAATACCAGCTATCTCATAATATAGACCCTCTCTAAGTAGATGGCTTCTTCAATAGGAATTCCATTAAGCCGAAAGCTGAAGACTTCTGGGTATGAAAGAAAACTCAGAGAAACCACCTCATAGAAAGCACATAGGAAGTAAGAGCTAGTTATTTGAAATTCCTGGGTCTGATGGAATTTATTTTTTGGGAATAGTGACAAACAAACAAACATTTATATTTTATTATATTTGTGCTACTAAATGGTATTATCTATTTTGTACATTTGCTTTTGTGTGTAACTTTAGGAAACTGTTAATGGCTCACAAGGACAGCTGTTTTGCTGTAATATAGAAAACTGTAATAAAGTTGCAGAATTTCCTCACTTGCCAGCAGAGAACAGAATATGCTATCATGGTGTATACAATAGATCAGAGGCTGCAACTGGTGAGTTAAGCAAAATTTATCCATGTCCATTGATTATCCTCAGATTGTTTATCTCTCTGTGCATGTATATGTATGCACGAGCATATAGAGTACATGTACTGGATTGTCCTGGTTTTGAAGAGCTGTCCCAGGCATCCAGGCCAATCTTGATTCTGTCTCAGTTTCTATCATAGTTTACTATTGAAACAAATTCATATGGACATGTTCGAGAATAACAATGTTCCATGTAGGTTAACAATTAGAAGTGTGTGTACGTCCAATATATTTATAGGTCAGTGATCGTAGCACATTTTCTGTGGACTTGTAATTTCACCATAGCATGGCGTTGTCATTTGTCAGACATCTTCCAAGGAATAAAATACATTTCCAAGAAAGCTGCCCTGAGTGTTTTGACAAAAATTTAAAAGGAATTTATTAGATTAGTTCTTTCTAGTTAAAAGGGCAGTGAATGGGAGGAAGTAGACATTGAGAAAAAAATCACTGACTAACGTAATAATTCAACTAGATAAAGCATATCGTAAATGAACTGGTATCATGGCAGAGGTTACAATACAAGAGCTTGCCCAGCTACACTCGAAGCCACAAGACATAATTATATTTGTAGATGGCTCAGCCAACAGAAATACAAATAAATGGGGTTTAGGGACCTATAAGATGGGGTTTTGTTGCCTACAGAAACGGCTTGAAGTTGGTTGAGAGATCATCTGCATACTCTACAATCATATCAAGCATGAGGATGGAGATGGAGGAAGTAACAGGAGCTCTAAGTTGGTTGATAACTGATACATCAACCCACTCTGTAATACAGAATCTCAAAGCATGCTGCGCAAGATAGAAAAGAACATTCTGAGAAAAGAGTTGGTTGCATTATTGAACAACTCAGTTGTACAGAGCACTACATGGATATACTGCCTGGGTCATGCTTGAGTCAGAGGAAATGAAAGAGCTGACTCAATGTCAGGCAATGTTGCGATTGATGGCACAATACTGAGAAGAGATAAAATTGACTTAATTAAAGCAGTCAAAAATTCATTGCAAAATGATGTTGACAATGAGACTGAAAAATACAAAGATTGACAGAATTGGAAGTGATTAGAGGTTAGGGAAGAAAATGTACTTTCTGGAAAGAACCGAAGATCACGTAATCAACACCTGCCTAGTACTTTGAGTCTACATAAACTCGAATGGTTGCTGTAACAGAGAATGGAGCACTTATAGGAATGCCCCATGTGCTATGATACTAGTTTCTAATTATGAATTTCTAGTGATAAATAGGAAATAACCGGTAGCTAGCTAAAATACTATTAAAAAATACCTTTAATTTAATATTTTTTTTTATCTCACTATTCTACTTGGACTTCCGGTAGTAACGGAATGGATAAATAAAACAACATTAGAAGACCTGGATTTTGCCGATGATCTTGCACTATTGAGTGAAAACCATCAAGATGCACAAACAAAAACTGATAGATTAAAACTTATTGCAGGACAAATAGGTCTCCAAATCAATTCATCAAAAACAAAAATTATGGACTTCACCAATTCACCTAACGAAATTACTTTAAATGGACAACAACTTGAAAAAGTACAGAAATTCTTTTATCTAGGAAGCAAATTAACACTCGACGGTGATGTCATGCCAGAAATTACAACTCGCATTGCCCTCGCATCAAGTGCATTTAACAGACTGTCTAATATCTGGAAATCAAAGTCAATCAGCACACGCATGAAAATGCGCTTATTTAATTCCTGCGTTATTCCGGTGCTATCATACGGATGTGAGAGCTGGAAAAGCTCTTTATCTTCAGAAAAGAAATTACTGAGTTTCGAGAACAAATGTCTTCGTAGGATAACTAACACCCATTGGAGTGAATTCAAATCGAATGATAAAATTAGAGAAGAGACACATCAAAATTTTATCACAGATGTTATCAGAAAACACCGTTGGTCCCACATCAGGCATGTCCTACGTGCATACACCAACAGAATACAACACCAATCTCTTGAATGGATACCTACAGGTAAAAGAGCAAGGGGTAGACCAAAAGAAACACTCAGAAGAACAATACTTAGAGAAAGTAAAACAACCAATATTCATACTATTCAAGAACTGCACAGAATAGCTTTGAGCAGACAGAATTGGAGAGATGTGACCTCTGCCCTATGCGCTAACTTCAACGCAAAAGGAAAATGAATGAATGAATTCTACTTGACAGTATTTTATACACTTGTACTGTAAACAAAAGTATAGCTGCCATACAGCATAGCGTGTGGAGTCTTTGCTTGTTTTTGTTCTTTGTGCTGCCAAATTAGTTTTCAATATTACATTTATAAAGACATTGAAAAACATCTAGAACAGTTAGTAAAATATTTATTAATAGCCATCTAGATTAGATCTAACATCTCGATAGCAGTTTCTGACATACAAATGTCCCAAAAACATTTAGATTATAGATTTAAATGTAAAACATCTAAACTGGCAAAATTTCTTTATCCTGGTGGTCCAAGTTTTTACCTTTTGTGTTACTATTGTTGGTCCCAGTTTAAGTAAATAAAATTATGAAGGAGCGCGGTAGCATAGTGGATAGTGAGCTTGCTTGCTATCATCTGGTTACAGCGTGCCAAGTTCGAAACCACGTCCGGACATAAAAAAAATCCAGGTTGTGATTTCTCACTTGACATGACCACTCCTCCAGTCGACTCAGCTGTAAATGAGTACCTGACGCATGAGTTAGGGAAGGTAAAAAACAGCAAGGAAGGGAACTGGCCACCCCACCTAATAGTTGCTGCGGCTTAGTACATGAAGAGTTATCATCTTCATCCCCGACGGCAGATGCCATGGGACCTACCTAACTATATATATATGTGTGGCAGTGGTACCTTAGTTGTTAGTGAACTGGCTTTCTGCTAGTGTGATCCAAGGTTCAATTTCCAGTTCAAATGGAAATATTTTAAAAATCACCAACATAAGGTTGATTCAGCATAAGAAAATGGGTATTAGATCTTCTGGGACAATAAACGTGGCAGATTTGATGCTGATCCACTTCATCTGGATATGCCAGATCAAGGAAAAATAGCCTGCGAACCTAACACTGTATTCTTCAATAGGCCTGTGCCTCCATGGCATGAAAAAGGGAAAACTTTAATTTTTTACTTTATATGTGTATGTATGGCCATTTTAAATTTCATCACAGATGTTATCAGAAAACACCGTTGGTCCCACATCAGGCATGTCCTACGTGCATACACCAACAGAATACAACACCAATCTCTTGAATGGATACCTACAGGTAAAAGAGCAAGGGGTAGACCAAAAGAAACACTCAGAAGAACAATACTTAGAGAAAGTAAAACAACCAATATTCATACTATTCAAGAACTGCACAGAATAGCTTTGAACAGACAGAATTGGAGAGATCTGACCTCTGCCCTATGCGCTAACTTCAGCGCAAAAGGAAAATGAATGAATGGGCATTTTAGATGGTTATCTAGCTGGTTCGTTTGTTTAGCTAGTGTTAAATGTAGAATGAATTAATCACTGCTGCTTTGCATTGACTTTTGCTTTATGTGTGTGTCGATTGTGTTCTAGTCAGTCTCTCAAAAGTGTTTCAAAAGTTTCTACCCTTTGTTCAATGTTGATCTCCATGTGCCGACTGTAATAGTTTTTTTAATTTTTCATCTTATTTTTTTGTTCACGTTAGTCATTCTACTATTACTTTTAACGCCATTTATGTTAACCTTTCTGTTTGACTACACTATATTTCAGATAAGTAGTCTTTTTCTTTGATGTTTCTTAGAATTTATACTTTTATTATGCATGCTCTATTGCTTTTTCTTTTACTCTGTTGTATTTTTGCAGTATTTGTTGCCTTTCTATATTTTTTCATCTTATCTGCTATAATCTTTTGCTTCTCTCTTACATTATTATTCTCTGTAATATTAATTTCTAGTTGTTTGTTTTTGTTCTGATGATTTTTTAATAGACACATTGTTTTTGTTGATGTCATTAGTGTGTTTTGTATTTTGTTGCAATACTCCTTACATATCTGTTTTTTTCCCCTCATTACTCTGTGTTGCACCAGCCCTCACATCTTTAGTACCTTGGGTTGTTCCTAATACTGAGAAACAGTCCTATCTCACATTTTTCCAGCAATTGTGATAATAGAAAAGTCATTCATTGGTGCACACATCTTTGTATCTCAGTAGTGCTCTGCCTCTAACTCTTTTTTTCTTCCCTAAAAAAAATATTAATTGATTGCACATTGTCTTCTTAGATACCCGTATATATATATATATATATATCTATATATATATATATATATATATATATATATATATATATAATATATATATATATATATATACACACACACACACACACACACAATAGATTATTATTATTGTGTACTATTATTGCATTATACATATAGATACATGCATGCACACACATGTGCAAGTTCACACACACATACATAAAGGTATCTATAAAGTCACTGTCAAGTAATTGGTCAATTATACAATTTTCCTTCATTTGCAGCTGAGAAGATGTCATGCCTTCATCCTGATGTCACATGTGCAAAGACAGTTACAAATTTTCCAGATGGAAAAGTAGAAAACTACTTCTGTGATAATGACAAACTCTGCCAGGATAAATTGTTAGTTGGATCATTCAAATCGTGTTACACTGTAAGTGTTGCTAGTGACATGCAACTAGTGTTGCGAACTCAAATTTAAATTTAAAACTTTTCAATTATAACTTTTCAGTGGAGTTAATTTCCCACATCCTAATCTCTGCCGTAATGAAGCCTACTGAATGTTCCTGGATTACTGGGATAGGATCAACTTTTTTTATCAGTAGCATGCCTCCAGATTATAAGAAGGTTATGATGTTGTTTCTTTCAAAGTACTTCCACTAGTACTTCTTCTTCTTCTTCTTCTTTCATTCACTTGAAACATGTCTATATCTGTAATTCTGTCTCCTTAATAAAACACACTGTCTTTTGTAGTTCATACAGTGTCCCATAGAGTTTTGATTCCAGTGTTGTTTCCTCTGGCCAATATGTCTGCCTCAGCGTTTCATGCTCAGAACACTCTTGAAGTATATGTTTGGCACTCTGTGCTCCCTGTCCACATGTACACATGGCTGTGTTGCCAATCTTGAACTTTGTATACATGTGACTGCGGAGTCAGTTGTGTCCTGTTCTGAGACGTAGAATTATAACTTGTTCTGGTCTGTTCATATGATAGTCATCTTGTGTTGGTGTTTGTGGCTTTCTTATTGACTTGATCATCTGTTTTTTCTGATGGTAGGTGATTGGTATATCTGGTTGGTCTTCGGCAGCACCTTCCTTAGCCAGTTGGTCTGCTTTTTCATTTCCTGGTATTCCACAGTGAGAGGGTATCCACTGCATGGTTACCCTATACTGGTAAGACAATTCGCTAAGTAGTTTCACTAGTACTTGGTTTGCAGTCTGCAGTGGTTTTGGGTTTGTGTGTTTGTTTTTCCCTGATAGGTTATTTAATAGCTTCCAGGTCCTCTTGGATATTGCTCCACAGACAAAGAAAATAGTTTCAACAAATACGTTTCAAGCATAAAAAAACCTCACACAGGAAAGTACTAGACAATACAATAGGCAAGATTCTAAAATCTAAAGAAAGATCAATACCAGCAAACACTGCACTCTTAGATAAAAACTTCACCATTCAAGAACTCCAGACTGTACTAAAAAAAGCTATAGCCAAGAAAACCACCAGGTCCTGATAAAATAGATAATCACCATCTAGAAACCAAAGGAATAACAGAGCTCCTAAACTTCATAAATAAAACTTTGCAAAGTGGAACCCTACCAACAGCCTGGAAGACTGCTATTAACAAGCCACTTCTAAGAAGGATAAGCCTGAAAATGACATAAAAAGCTTTTGGCCAATCTCTTTAGCTTCTAATATCAGTAAAATTAGAATGAATGCTGAGCAACATATTATACTGGCGTTTGGAAGCTTCAACATCCCTTAACAACTCTCAAGCAGGCTTCTAAAGAGGATCAAGGACTGATGACCAACTTTTTTTTTCACCCAAAATGTGATAGACAATTTTCAGCAAAGGAAGAGTACAGTTGATCTTTTTGTAAACCTAATGCGAGCATATGACAAGGCATTTGTGGGAAAATGTAAAAATGGATTAAGAACTACCTAAGTGACAAAACCATACAAACTGCAGTAAATAGCAAACTATCATCCAAATGTATGTTTGAGGGAGGGCTATCACAAGGCTCGCCTCTCAGCTGCACCATATTCCTAATCTTTACAAATGATCTCCCTGACTTGCTTAATACCCACAAAGCCATGTTTGCAGATGACCTTGTCATATGGACAAGTGGATTAGACTTACATCTGGCTGCAGAGAGACTTAGAAAATCTCCTGTCACTCTATTAACATACTGCAACTTCTGGAAACTGAGGGTTTCAAAACTAGACTAAAACAAAATACCCCAGTACAGCTAGCAGAACTAAACAAGAAGCATCACCTTTCTAAAGATAGAGAGTAATCTGAAAGAGTATCAAATATCCCACCAAATGCATCCTTCATACTTCCCCAAATAAATACTATACTAATTGATAAGTCAGTAACCAAGGCAACAAACCAACACCTTTAAGTCTATTGCACTGGAGAATCACCCGTGTGTTGTCAGGGC
The DNA here is from genome assembly GCA_034231615.1 of Meghimatium bilineatum. Lineage (NCBI taxonomy): Eukaryota > Metazoa > Mollusca > Gastropoda > Stylommatophora > Philomycidae > Meghimatium > Meghimatium bilineatum. The sequence goes on from CM067298.1 coordinate 62,584,062, forward strand.
CCAAAAGGGGAGGTTATGGGATGGAGTTGGCTGTCCCATCCCATATAGGGTCAGTGACTCAAAGCCATGCTGAAGTCGGATGTGTCAGGCTGAAAGGTGCAGATATCGCAGCAATGCTGTAAACTATGACACAATGCATTCCGTTCTCCATACTACATCCTGCTGATCTGCAGGAGTTTGAGAATGAATACAGAAGAAGAAGAAGCACTGGGGAATATTGATTCCTACCTCAAGGAGTGGATTAAAGCATACACAAATGGTCAGCCTTCAAAGCCACCATCAATGCAGGATTTGGCTCTCTCAGTCCTCCATGGCAAAACACCAATAGAGTTATCTGCTTCTTGTGGAAAGTTCTGCAGCAACTGTGAAAGCAATATCAGAAACACTCTCATACATTACCACCAAATACAAAAATGATGCAACACATCCAATCATATTCACAGACTCCCTGTCTGCTCACCATTTAAAACTTGAATCCAATAGCAGAGAAAATTATAAGCAACATACTTCAAGCTACAAACATACTTATATCCTATGGCATCAATACTACAGTAAAGTGGATACCAGGCCACACAGGTATCAGTGAGAATGAGTGCGCTGATAAACTGGCAAAAAAGGTAGCAAGTATACCACAAACAGGAATTTCCACCTATCTTAGAACAGCTCAACACATTATCCGCAACAACTGTAAATAGCAAAGGATGGACCGATGGCTCAAAGGAAAAGTGCTTTATGCAGACATGTCCCAACCAGATCCACACGACAGCATAAATAGACTACACTGCAAAGATGAAACCACAATATTTAGGCTGCAAGCAACACATGTACAACTTAACAAACATCTAGAAAACATTATCGCAGACCATACACCATACTGCAACAGACAAGAGGAGGAAACAGTAAAACACCACCTTATTGAATGCCCTGTGCTACAAGACCTATGAAAACAACTGTTATCTCCAAACCACTCCATCACCAATACCCTTTATACAGACACAACACAGCTGAAGAAGACATGCACCTACCACCTCTAGGCACAGGGAAAAAAGAGCGAAAGCTCGCAACCCTGGGGATTGGATAAGTAAGTAAGTTTAAAGTACTTACGTAAAATACAAGTTTGATCAGCGTTACATTAAACACACAGAGACTTTCAGACTATTGGGTATGTGAAAATTACATTAGTAACAGTATACAAGACAGTTTCAACCTTAAGGCATGCATTAGATGGCAGATATTTAACAGCAGACTCAACGTGGAAGATTCTCCAGCTTGTGGCAGTAAACCCTACAGCCACATTGAGTAAAACAGTCATCTAGGACTTAGAAAAGCTCTAGAAAAGTTCCCCATGAAAAAATTAATAAAAGTAAACCTTTACCACCTGACATAAGAAATACAATTGATAAAGTCATATTCATTGAGGTTCTGTCATCATCTTTCCATTTATGTATTGTTCTTAATACGATTAGTAAAATATATATATACCACATCTGTGGAAATGAGAGAACAAGAGATGTCTAAACTAAACTGTCTTTTATACAACATGTTTTCAGAAAATCCTGTGCATGTTCTAGAAGAGGACCATCTCTGACGAAGAATTTCTGTGCAATATACGTGACAGGGATAATTTTTTTCTCTTTTTCTGCTACATCTAGTACTGTGAGGTCTAACATTTACAATTCTCTACATTAAACACTGTATAGTTCTCTTTATTTTTGTCAGATTTCTGTTGCATGTTGTTTTCTTAGTCATTTTCTCATGCCTCCTCAGATAATTTCTTTTATATTCTTTCTTTATTGAAATCTTTTCTCTTATTGCAAGTTTGTTTAGGTCTGTAATTGTTACTTTATATATTGTTTTACACCATAAATATATTTTTTAACCTTTATTATATATTTTTGTTCTGTTTGACAGACACTGGTAGACAACAACACACATGAATTATGCTGCTGTGAGAACAATTTATGCTTTGTTCCGCCGGATGTTGAAGGCAGAAACACAAACTTGAGTATCTCCCATGTTTCAAACACAAAAATTGTTGATAAACTAGCTGCTGAAAGAGATGACAAATGGGCTATAACAGGTTTAGCTGTTGTGTTTTTTCTTGTCTGTGCTGCTGTTGGTTGGATTATATTTATGGCAGTTGTTAAAAAGCGCAGACAACCCAGGCCTGATCCAAATTTAATTATGCAGTATGAGCGACTATCAGCTTCAGATGTTGATGTCGAGGATGCTGTTGTTTTATAATATTTTACTTTTTTTAATACTAAAATCACGTTGCTTCAATAAGGAGAAGGGTACTATCCAAGTGATCTCCTGGTCTTCATAGACTTTACAATTTCTAGAGGGGTTAGGTAATAATGAGATTACCTTTTAATGGGGTGGGGAATTAACCGTTGATAATTAACCTTCGATCCATTGTAAAGGAAGTTAACCTTTGACCAAGGAGATATGAAAACTTTATTATTATGAAAAATGACTATGTATAAGTGTGTAGCTTCAGGATTGGGGGTTTAATTACAAGGTGATGATGAGGATTTGGTTGGGGTTAAGTGAAAGTGTGGAGATGATGATTGGGAGTTACAGAGGCTAAGAATGTGTACTATATCATGAATAATGGTGGTAAGTAGGTCCAACTCTTGATGGTGGTAAGTAGGTCCAACTCTTGATGGTGGTAAGTAGGTCCAACTCTTGAGCTTTGACAGACTGTTACCAAATAATTGCACACATTTATGATTGTAGCATGTGTGTCATTCTGTCCTGAGCATACTTCCAACAACACTTGATTGTTTGCATTTGTTCTTCTGTTTGAGGATCAGTAGAATTTTAATATGGTTTGCAGTCTTGTGGGTCCCACTAGAAAGTGAGCTGACAAAGCTATACACATGCCATTTGTCCGATATGATAGTTGAGCCTGGACAAATGTGTTCAGTGATTAAAGTAATTCAACATTCTGTCCTACTCTGGAGTGATAAGTATTCACCAGTCTCATGACAGATACCACCAAAGACCCATTGTTGTGGAAAGACATGACCAGTAAAATGCTTGCATTTGGAGAACACACTTTTGTCAATCTCTACTGTGACAATACTGATAAGTATTCTAACACATACCTCACAAAAGTTGTTTTTTCCATCTTGAACATAAGTTTCCTAATGATTCTTGAATGTAGGTTTACCAATGGAAATTCCGATCACTGGCTGGGTCAAAGATTAAGGGTTTTAAAGTAAAAGGTCAATCCATTGTTATATTGATGCCTAACACCCAAAGGATGGTTGGGAGATGGATATGGGGATAAATACTGAAGAAGAATATTTCTCCTATTAACACCCTTTTATATATATGTATATATATATATATATATATATATATATATATATATATATATATATATATATATATATATATATAATCTCAATGTCGAAAGCATTGCTGTCAAAACAAACTTGTATGAAAATTGTGGGAAAATAGAATTGTATGCCTAATGGAAAGAAAAGTTTGTTTGAAGCTGTGTTCAAGCTCTTCTTGGGTGTGTTGAGATTACTATCGACCTACCATGAGTGAGCAAGACCAATTCAGATAATTCGCTTAGAAATAAATCAGTTATGCATAAAAATTAACAGATAACTGATGATCCCGATATAAAAGACTCAAAAGATCTTTGTACCATGGACATGGAATGTTCTGTGTAAGGTGTGTTTTCAGAATTAACTTATTGGACATAATTTTGTAATAAATATGGCATTTAACCATTGTAACAGCTCCACATATTAATCACAATTCTATGAGTTTTTGTTTACATTATTTTAACAAGTATTATATATGGCATGAAATCTAGTGCCTCAAGCTGGTATTACTTCTGCCATATTCAAGTCATTACACATCGAACATGTTACTTTCACTGTGGTATCACACTATAATATTGTATCAGACCCATAACTTCTGCCACTTTGGATTTATCATACATCAAATATATTACTGTGCTGTGGTATAGACACTATTTTGGTGAAATATTTTGTACTGTTAATTTTGTTGCATATGTGTAATTATTTAATGACAAAAGGATTATGCTGCACATTCACTTAAAGCCAGCTGAAGCACTGCCCTGGATGTGATGTGTTCAATATTGTTGGTTGTGATAGCTTAAACATTAGTGTACACAATTTTGTGAAATATAAGGATTGATGTTATAGCTTTTTGCGGCTTCTTCATAATCTTGGAAAAGATTTTAAATTGCTCCGTAACCACATTATCATAACTTTGTGAAATGTGTATGGAAGATTTTTAAAAATGAGTGGAAAGAAAGGTGATAAAAATATTTTATGAATTGTACAATTTATTCTCTATTATTTTCTCTATTTCTACCTATTGTAAAGTTTTACTGCAGTCCCAACGTTTATTGACTGTAAATAAAAATAACAATACCACAGATCAACTATATTGTTACACAATTACTTCTTGCTTTGGCCATTTTTCAACTTCGCTCCTTTAAGAAATCAAATCAGCATCATTTGATTGCTCATTAGGAACCAGCATCACTGTACTAGGGACATCCCGTCAGTGCTTAACTCTCCAATCCATTAGCGAGCCAAGAGTATAAATACTCAGTGTTCCAATCAGTTGTTAGTTTCAGGCTCTATAAATTTTCCTAGAAAATATATCTTCTCCTCTCTTCTCTAGTCATTCTCATTTCTATCATTCTCTGAATATGTACATTGATTCTTACAGTCTCCTCTTTAGCATTTAGTAGTGCATCCATGACTGCCCTAATTAATTTAGCAAGGTTCTTCTCTTCACTGTGCCATCCACTATAGTTTTTCCCACAATGCATTAGCTATTTCAGTGCCTCTGGTTACAAGGGCTGTTCAATAAGTTCACGAATTGATATTTGCTTTCCAGAAAATCATAATACATAGAGCATTGCTATTACTGCAGTTTCACAGTGCATGTGATGACCATGTTCCAATGTAATGAGGCATGTTCAAATGAAACATGCCTGTGCTGCGTCATATATGCCAGCATGTATGGAGCATGAATGCATCATCACTGCTGCAATAAGTACACGTCGATGAATGAATGGTGACATGATCATTCCCTTCATATACTTAGTGTCATTCTCCTCATATGCATATGCTTATATCCCTGTGCAGGCAGTCAACAAGCCTGTGTGGTAACGAATCCATCCCAAATTTTGACCAAAATGAGCAGTGATTCAGTTTCTTACATATATTAAAAAATATTAAAAAATAAAGTAAACCCATAGTATTTATTAATGCCATATGGATGTGAGATGTTAGCGATCTCACATTTCAGTGGCTCTGGTACCCAGATTAATCTGGTACCCATTTAAGACTGGGTTGACCCAGGAGCCGTAGATCTGAAAAATATTTCTGCCTCAACTGGGTATGAACCCAGGACCACTCATATGTGAAACCAGTACAACTAACCACTGCACTACGCAGCCCCACCCCTGAAGTGGAGTACAGACAACTGGATGGTGCAATAAATTACAATACCCTTACACATAGGTCTGTCACTGTGAACACATTATTCATGAAATATTTATTTGCTCATACAATCTTCATACTCACTCGATCTTGTTCCATGCAACTTTTTTTTGTTTCTACAACTTCATATAACAATAAAATACTGCACATTTGCAGAATGTTGAGTAGATTCAAGTCAGCACAAAGACAAAATTTAGTACTATTCTGAAAAGTGCATACCAGGGATGCTTCCATCAATTTCAGGAGCACTGGATTTAAGTATATACAAATACAGAAGGACTAATTTGAAGGAGATTTGTCCAACATTTTGTAAGTATAACAGTTTTTTGAAGAAAAAAATCCACCCAAATCCTGGAACTTATTGAATAGCCTTTGGAAATTAGTGTTTTTAGAAGGATGACTCACTCCTTGTTTATCATGAACCTTTCTATCTAGTACAGAATGATTTGGATTATGATAGAATTGCTGTGATGTTGGTGGTTGCATCACAAGCTAAATGAAGCTGCTGTGATTATTCTCGTCATTACGTGCCATTTCATCTAGTGTGTTAATATAAGTTTCAATGTTTTCATTAAACTAAAACTGAATGAATTATTTCCTTTTATAGCTATTGCATGCTCAATATTTAGAAATAATTTAGTATTTTTTTATTTCCTCTTCTGTGCTCTTATTGCTTTTACAAAAGCATTTAGTTTTTCTAAAGTGATAAGAAATTAATTTGCTACAAGACACTTCATAAAGTCAAAATATTTAATTACTGTGGAAGTGTTAATATTTATGTTTTTACAAATGTATATAAATTATTGAACAATGACTATTGTTGTTAATGCAAATGTTATTGCTGATAATATTTTTGCTGTTGCAATATTGTCTAATGAATACCCACATGTTTAATGGTCACGCCCACTGATACAACCAAAACTGACTTGGTTTATAATTAAAAGGCATGGTTTGCTAGAATAAAACTTTAATCTCACAACTGTTATCACATTTTTGTTATTGACTGAAGCTCAAGAAAGCTCAAAGGCATAGAGGATTATCTCCATTGTACTTGGGTTTTCCCACATATACTCTTTACCTCTCAATGAAGCGGCATACCACCTGCTGATAGTACCACTTATAGCACATAACTCAGTAACTCCATAGCTTCCAGTGATAATCCCAAGGGATGTTTTAAAAATCTACTTTATAAACAAGGAAGCTGGTTTGGAATTAGTGCTTACCTGTTTGGAATTAGTGCTTACCCTTGGCTATGTTTATCAGTTTATGTTTATAATTTATTAATTTAAATATAAATATATTAAGGAGTACAGATTTTCCACACTAATATGTATTTCAGACCCCAAAAAACCCAAACTCAATTTTTATTTGTAATTAAAAAAAGGTCCTTTGGTGTTGAATTTCCTAGTAATTATTACTAATGGAGATATTTTTTATCTCACATGCTCATATTGAGGGGATATAATATTTTCAATGAATATAATACGTAGGTAGGCACTAATTGCAAACAAGAACCTTAGCAAGACATCATAAGACAGTTTTGAACTGTCTTGACAGTTGACCTCTTAAGTGCAAGGAGAACAGCTTAACCATTATGCCTGAGTGATCCCTTCAAGATATTGGTTGAATTATAGAGTTGATTTGTTGTATTTGTGTTAACATTCTCATTATCACATTTCTCTTTGTCAGCTTAATCAGTTCATGTTTGCTATCATTATACAGTACAATCTCTTTATAACAATTAGTTTTGACAAAGGAAATGTATATAAAATAACCAAAATTCGCTATATACAATTATATACATTACATGCCTACATTGCACAAATCAGGTAAATTTTCTTCTAAGTTTTCACTCTGCTATAAATAGCACAGTTTACATTTTTAACTAGCTGAGGTTACGGATTTCCGTGGAACACCAATCAAATCGATGGATGCTGTGATGTCACATGTTCCAACGTAGACAAGAATTTTGAGAAAACTTAACATAAGTAGGTTAAATAACATAACTGCTGCACAGCTAATCCTACCCTAATTCTAAATACTAATTCTAACCCAAATCCTAATTCTAACCCTACCCCTAATTCAATCACACGTTGCACATGTCCAATCACACTGCAAAGGTTAGGTAATAATAAGATCCAAAAGAGAAATTACCCCACAAATCAAATGATAGCACAATATACTTCACACTATCTGGTGGGAAAACACAAGAAAAGATGTGTGCTCATTATGATAAAGTGATCGCAGAACAATATACATCACAGAATAATTTTATAGTTTGAAAAGTTTTGTTCAATAGGAATTTTGTTATAAACATATGCACTTTAGAGGGATACCATTATATTTAGCACAATTTCTTTAATCTGGTGCCAAATCATGTATGCGTTCATGTATAATTGTGTTCAATTTATTGTATATTATAAGTGTCTCGCCGCATCAGTGAATTTTTCAATTGACACATTCATGCTACAGCTATACATCAGTGAATTGTTCAAGTGACACGTTCATGCTACAGCTATACATCAGGGAATTGTTCAAGTGACACATTCATGCTACAGCTATACATCAGTGAATTGTTCAAGTGACACATTCATGCTACAGCTATACATCAGTGAATTGTTCAAGTGACACATTCATGCTACAGCTATACATCAGTGAATTGTTCAAGTGACACATTCATGCTACAGCTATACATCAGTGAATTGTTCAAGTGACACATTCATGCTACAGCTATACATCAGTGAATTGTTCAAGTGACACATTCATGCTACAGCTATACATCAGTGAATTGTTCAAGTGACACATTCATGCTACAGCTATACATCAGTGAATTGTTCAAGTGACACGTTCATGCTACAGCTATACATCAGTGAATTGTTCAAGTGACACGTTCATGCTACAGCTATACATCAGTGAATTGTTCAAGTGACACGTTCATGCTACAGCTATACATCAGTGAATTGTTCAAGTGACACATTCATGCTACAGCTATACATCAGTGAATTGTTCAAGTGACACATTCATGCTACAGCTATACATCAGTGAATTGTTCAAGTGACACATTCATGCTACAGCTATACATCAGTGAATTGTTCAAGTGACACATTCATGCTACAGCTATACATCAGTGAATTGTTCAAGTGACACATTCATGCTACAGCTATACATCAGTGAATTGTTCAAGTGACACGTTCATGCTACAGCTATACATCAGTGAATTGTTCAAGTGACACGTTCATGCTACAGCTATACATCAGTGAATTGTTCAAGTGACACGTTCATGCTACAGCTATACATCAGTGAATTGTTCAAGTGACACATTCATGCTACATCTATACATCAGTGAATTGTTCAAGTGACACATTCATGCTACAGCTATACATCAGTGAATTGTTCAAGTGACACATTCATGCTACAGCTATACATCAGTGAATTGTTCAAGTGACACATTCATGCTACAGCTATACATCAGTGAATTGTTCAACTGACACATTCATGCTACAGCTATACATCAGTGAATTGTTCAAGTGACACATTCATGCTACAGCTATACATCAGTGAATTGTTCAAGTGACACATTCATGCTACAGCTATACATCAGTGAATTGTTCAAGTGACACATTCATGCTACAGCTATACATCAGTGTGTGATTTCAGACTATAGCTGCAGGAGAATGAATACCTATTTAATAACTCTAAGCTATTTGAAAACTGAGAAGTCTGTTAATCCAAAAATAATCAGACAATCAATAATATTAAATGTCTGATTATCAAATGTCTATGTGCAATATTATTTTAACTGTCTGATTTTGATTTTTGTCCTAAACTTTTTATTGATGAAGACCTTTTCCTACAAGGCGCATAACGGTGGCACAACGTAATCACGCTCCCGGCGAAAATCGCACGGATATCCATGCTGGTTATGATGGAGCGAACGTAAAACAAACAAACATATATAAAGTATTATGTAGGTGGATTCTCTGCCACATTTCGTGACAATTAGTTATAATCTGTTTATTTTGATACCTGGGAATATGTGATGAAGCTCTTGTATCTTATTGGGGTTGAGTTACTTTTATTTATATCCAGAATACCCTTATTTTGCTGTAGCCTAAAAGGGGAGCAAAGAATTTGAATACTGTTACCTACCGTGAGTGTCATAAGAGAAGACTAAGGAAGTTTTAGGGTGAGGTTGGAGTTTCCATCAGATAGCGGTTCAAAGCGACCAAGATCATGCTAAAGTTGGATGTATCAGGCCAAATGGCACAGATATTGCAGCAAAGCTGAAAACTATGGCATAGTGCATTCTCTAATCCTGCTAATCTTCATGATTTTGAGAATGAACACAGAAGAGGATACCCAGAAGACCAACTCACATTGATAGGCAGTGCATTGAGAAGAAGCCTACTATTCTGAAGAGGTCCTTTGTGTATGTAGATGTTGGTCACTTTTGACCACACAGCACTTAAGACTTCAATGCGACCAGCCACTTCATAATATCAAATATTTACTATTATAATATAAGCCTAAATTGTCATAACATTAAATTGTCATGTATGATATTTCTTCCTCATTTTCTCTGTTGAAGCTGTTTCTTGACAAGCAATAAATTTATCATTGCAGAAAATGACTGCAGTTTTAATAAATTAGATGATATATTTTGTTTACATTCTGTGCATAATATTTTTACTACTGACTGTAAGTCTTTTTACACTTCATCTTTACTTTGGCAAATGTGATGATAGTTGAGTTAAAAGTTATCTTTATAGCTTGCAGTTTTACCCATAAGTGCTCAGCTACCTAGCAAGTGGCGACTAGAAACCATCCGGTTAATATCTCCTTCAGCTCATACACTGTGTTGGTGATTTTATTCCTTGATTATGTCTAAGTGTTAACCCTATTACACAAATTTAATGGCTAGGTTGACCATGGGAGTTTATTTGTGTAAACTATATCACTTGAACCCATATCACTTGATCAGTGGGCAAATATTTTAGATATGTTGAGAGTATTGTTGTGAAGGATGTCAAGAGTGTCATGCAGGTGGCATAATGATGGAAGTGAACTGTATGATGTCTCTGTGTAAGTTGAAAATATGGTCATCTGACAAATGAAATAAATAAACAGGAACAGTGTTCTGTAATCCATATGTACAAATTAATGAATGTGTGAAACTTCTATAGCAATTAACCAGTAAATGAATGCCTGGTGAGGACAATGGATGGGGAAAACATACAATGTGGAAGTCACAACTTCTGCAATGTATTTTGACGTCAGAACTCAGCTGGTCTGACCTAACTGAGAGCAGAAAATAAATTAGTACGTGCTAACCGCAGAAAAATTGAAATCCAACAGGCAAAACTTGGAACTTAAACAGGATAATGAAGTATTATACATGGCCTCAGCTGTGCTATGACCGTGTTTGTTCAAGATGTCCCCGACGTTTTTTATCCATCTTTTTCATGGTCTTCCTAGTTAGTTAGTTAGTTAGTCGTCGGATCATCATCACTGCAAACTGGACACATCCATAGTTGCTCCGATCTCTCCTTGTGTGTATCCGCCATCACACTTCTGCTGACAGTACCGGTCCTATGCTGGTTGACCATCATTCTTCTGCGCCCTCCAAAATGTTCACCTCTAGCAACACTGCATTTCAATCCCTGATCTTTAATCCTAGCCATTGAAAAGGAATCATCATCCACATTAGTCTCACTCTCGCGTGTTATATCTCTTAAGGAGTTCAAAACGTCAGCACGATCCATTGCCCCATCGCCCTGTGCCACAATCGCGCATGATGCCAATTGATCCGCTCTGTCATTGCCTCTAACACCCACGTGTCCCGGCACGAAAATAAATGTAACCACTTTCAAGCTCGCCTTTCTCAAGGCCTCAATCCACTGTTCGCGATCGAGACCCACTTGTATCTTCTTAATCATACTCATAGTCACTCAAGATGCAGACCTACGTTACCTTCTGTGTGCGTAGCCACTCAAATGCCTTGGTCACCGCCATAGTCTCCATGGTCATACTACTCGTAGTGACTGCAAAGGCACCATTTTCCTCCTTGATCGTTTTACCTGCGCACTGAGCTGTAAAGGCCCAAGCACTGCGAACATGCCTAATTACAGATTCATCAGTGTATATAATCACATCCCCCTCTTTGGTATTCTCACTGATTAAAGCCTGCACTTCTTTCTCCACAGCTGTGGGACACCATTCTCTGCATCCCCTGCTAAGTGATATTACTACTCTCAAACAAGTTTCGAAATCTGTGGGTAGACCTATCCATTCCGCACCTGCTGCCACATCCTGTAATCTGCACACGCTTTGTATTACACCGTCAGCACGTCCCATCCACGACCTTCCTCTCTTGAGTCTGCTGCCTTTAACTTTCTGTATTTCGGAATGCAATGGGTGTTCCTTATCTGCATGTATTTGAAGGTACACATGTGCACGGCAATACTGTAATCTATGCTCAGCTGTTGGGCAGTCAAGTAGGTATCGCATGGCTCTTGTCAATGTGTCTCTTGTGCATCCCAGAATGATACGCATTGCTGCATTTTGGACTCTATCCAGTCTTTCGATCTGAGTTTGGCTAAGAGTCAGAATTGCCAGTGCATATTCCACCACAGCCACAACCAAACCCTGGTACAAAAGAAATAACAATCTTTGCTCACACTGCGCAGCACCCATAACATTCATTGCTGCTAAGCCTTTGCCTGCCCTTATGATAATGTGGTCAACATGTTCCCTGAAACTCAGGCTTCTGTAAAAAAAACACACCTAGATATCTCATCGTGCTAGTTCTTTCTAAACTTTTCCCGGACAACGAAACTTGTGGCATGGGTGCCTTTACCATGTGATTGTTCAAGGAAAACCACGTCACGAATGCCTTAGACGGATTAACCACTGCTCCCGTATCTCGACACAATTTATCAGTTTTCCCCAGCTCCTTCTGTAGTTCCACAACGCACTCTTCTCGATTTCTGCCCTGTCTATACACCAGGATATCATCGGCATATGACATCGTTCTTCCAACACCTGTGATTTGATTGCCAGCGATATGTACTGTGTATACATTGAAAAGTACAGGAGATAGAGGCGATCCCTGTGGCAGACCAGGGCTAATAACTGTTGGTGCAGATATCCAGTTACCACACTTAAGAACTACAACCCTGTGCATCAGGGCGGCGCCAAACCAATGCACGACAAAAGGATTAACTGCAAGATTTAACAGCTGGTGCATCAAGATATCAAAGGACACCCTATTGTACTCATCCTCAAGGTCTATTGTGACCGCACATGTCTCCATGCGTGAATCGAACCCCTCAAAAACATTGTGCGCAAATATGGCTGCATTCTGCCATGTCTTCTTTCCTGGACGATATCCTCCTAACAATGTTGGTAAACACTTATTTCTTTCAAGATAACACGATACCTTCCAGGCCACAATTTTTTCCAAAAGCTTGCCAATTGTATTCTGCATTGTTATTATTCTGTAGCCTTGTATCCTAGTGTGGTCCTTCCCAGGTTTGGGTAGTGGAACTAAATAGCTGTGCAACCAGTCTTCTTTCCAGTGCCCTTTAGAAGGCTATTATTGAACATGTCCGCCAACTCTCCCAACTCCTCATCCGTTCTTCGACTAATGTCATCGTATCTAATGCCATCTGGCCCTGGTGCTGTATTTTTTGTACTTTTCAGTGCCTTCCTGATTTCTTCAACTGTGATTAGCATATGGTTTTCCATGCTCAAGTTCTTACACGTATCTGTGATCGTTTTCCTGATTTCTTGATATGCCTCCACATTTCTCTGACCAATTTGTGCGGTGTAGTGTGCCAGCAATGCCGCACCTTTTGTCTCGTCCGTCTTCTGCCAGACGGTATCGTCGCTCTGGAAATCGGCAATAGTCACGCGTCTTGTCAGACCATTCATGGACTTGTGTAACCGCCAGAACAATTTTAGTGACTTTTCGCGTGTGATCTCCTGGCAAAATTCTGTCTATTTTGACGCCTTTGCTGACTTTGCAATATCTTTGAATGCTTGGACTAAGATATCTTTCTTCCGTTTCCATTGTGCGACCTCCATGGGCTGAGCCGCAACATGTTTCCTTGCCCTTTGCCATAGTGATACTGCTTTCTGTTTCTCGCTCCATGCCCTTTGAACCTCTTCGTTCCACCAGGGGGGGCCTATCCCACACCTGATTTCCCACTACTTGAGCCTTACGTTTGTCTTGTCGAATTCTGCTCACAACATCCACTCCTCTGCGATCATACTTAAAGGATCTTACCTTTGGTCTTATCTGCTTACTTTTGTCATTTTTTAAGAGAACAACACATGGGAGGTGGTCACTGCCATGATGCCCCAGCATGTCCCATTTGCAGATAGCCACAGAAGCTGATGACACCAATGCCAGGTCGATAGCGCTATCATCATCACCATCCCTGCTTGCCATCCTTGTTATACGGCCATCGTTAAGGCACACCAGGTCCGTATCTGTCAGGAGCTCCTCAAGTTCTCTTTCCTGTTTGTTCAAAGCACTATTGCCCCATGATGTACCTTTCGCATTGAAGTCACCACAGAAGAGGATCTGCTTTTCCTGTTCCATTATCTCCCCATGGATCTTCCAACCCTGAAGATCAATGCTCGTGTTGCAGGCATACAAATTTACAATCATGATTGGGTGCTGGACCCTCACTGCCTGTAACTGGATATTGTCGCTATCCCACTTGGACATATCAACCTCGCATACACTAAAACCCTCGCATACTAAGATTGCCTGTCCAAGATGTCGCCTTTTGTAGAAACACTGAAATCCGGCTATCCTGATATTACCACTTTCACCTAGCTGTGTTTCTTGCAATGATGTCAGCCTCATAACACATCTTTTCTAGGTCTTCCTCTGGCTTTGTACCCTGATCTCATTTGATTATATGCTTGTTCAGGTAACTTGTTGTGATGCATTCTTATAATGTGGCCAAACCACTTGATCTAGAAACCAATGGATCTGTATACATCTCTATTATATTGCTTCTGTACACTTTTGTCTTATGCTCACTATAGGAAATTTGTATCCAAATGTCTGTAGTTGTCTTTCCATATCCGCAGTGGGTGTCCAGCTCTCACAACCATGTTCGTTCGTCCATCACAAGTGATGATGACCATTTGTTACATCTACATTTGAAAATTCACTTAGAGTTATGTCCTTGATTATCAGTTCGTAGATGGCTAATGAGCCCTACTCTAGCTGTAAATGTTCTTGGACATATCGGACATGGAATGACGACTGTAGACGGATCTTGGTCCATCCATGACTTTCTAGCTGCTCTCCGCTGTTGAGCTGCTGCATTTCTCCTCTTTTCACAAGATGATGCACTCTTATTGATTTTTAGAATGCCATTACATCTCACAACCATACATCACAATAGAAAGCATTTGTGAGTTATTGTGTATGATGTTAATTCTAACACTGATGTTGCTTTTCCAAATTAAGTTTAGCCTTGACATAGAAGCTAAAGCCATCTTCAGTCTTATTTCTAATTCTACTTTGCATTTGAATTGTTGCATAAAAAAAGTAAAGTAACCCATAGCATTTATTAATGCCGTAGGGGTGTGAGATGTTAGCGATCTCACATTTCACAGGCTCTGCAAATGCGGGCAGTAGCCATCTCCTCTCCCTCGCAGTCTTTACTTCCCACATTAATCCGGTACCCATTTAAGGCTGGGTCGACCTGGGAGTCGTTGCAATCTGAAAACATTTCCGCCTCAGCTGGGGAATGAACCCAGGACCACTCATATGTGAAGCCAGTGCATTAACCACTGCGCTATCGCGGCTCCCAATTGTTGCAAATGGAATAGTGAAAAGAACAATATGTGAACAACTTGGTGGCAGTGATCATCACCCAGTCATCATCACCCAGTCATCATCCAAGTGAACAAAGCAAAAATTACAAGACTAACTAGGCCAAGATAGAACTACAAGAAATCAAATTGGTACTAGTGTCATGATACACTGTTTATACTTATACACCAAGATGTGTTGTGGTTGGGTTTATTAATTTTTTAATATATTTACTTGCCCTGTAAGGTGTTTTTTCTTCAGTTTTTATGTCATTTTATGATTTTGTGAATGCTTTTGTGTTTATGTTAGTTTTTTTTTATGTAACAAAAACCTTTTTTTTGTTTTTGTAAGTTATTTTATGATTTTTTGAGTACTTCTGATTTTAATTACAAAATTATGACACATATGAAGTAAAGTGGATAGAGATGAATATTGTCACATTATGTAGATACTTTGAGAGTAGTTAAAATGAAGTATATGGCAAATTCCCTGTAAAATTATTCAGGTGCTAATCCATAGCTGTCTATTTTTTTAATAAATCATTATTTAAAACAATTTATTTCCGTACTTCAATAAAAATGTCAGTATTTAACACCAAAAGATCAATTCCCCCCTTCAATATGTTCCAATACATATGTGATAAAACATCTGCATTAGTAATATAGTAATATTTACTGAAATTGAACACCAAATGACCTTTCTCTTTAAAAAAAATTTAAAAATTTGCTTTTAATTTTAAATAAAATATTTGTGAAAACTTTTTGTCAGAAATCCGTATTAGTACAGAAATTCTGTATTAGTTGACAACTATGAGTGATCAGCAGATCAGTTGGTAGTTGGATAATTCCAGTCAATTGGAGCACATAACTGTTTGAGTGGTATCAGAAGATTATACAAGCGAGTAGCTCCATGTGCCAAACCTTTTGACAATCTGTTTTTATTATATAATATGGGTACATTTGATATTGATTGCATGGTAAGCATGTTTTGTCACATCAAATGCATTTATTTGACATTTGAAAGTCAAGTATACGGAGCTGTGTTTTGTTACATGTGAAAGATACATTTAATATTGTTGGAAGTTGAGTATATTTAGCTGTGTTTTGTTACATGTGAAAGATACATTTAATATTGTTGGAAGTTGAGTATATTTAGCTGTGTTTTGTTACATGTGAAAGATACATTTAATATTGTTGAAAGTTGAGTACGTGGAGCCGTGTTTTATTACATGTAGAGGAAATAGTTAATATTGTTGAAAGTTGAGCATGTGGAGCTGTGTTTTATCACATGTAGAGGAAACATTTAATATTGTTGGAAGTTGAGTATGTGGAGCTGTGTTTTGTGACATGTAGAAGAAACATTTAATATTGTTGAAAGTTGAGCATGTGGAGCTGTGTTTTATTACATGTAGAGGAAATAGTTAATATTGTTGAAAGTTGAGTATGTGGAGCTGTGTTTTGTGACATGTAGAAGAAACATTTAATATTTTTGAAAATTGAGTACGTGGAGCCGTGTTTTATTACATGTAGAGGAAATAGTTAATATTGTTGAAAGTTGAGCATGTGGAGTCATATTTTATCACATGTAGAGGAAATAGTTAATATTGTTGAAAGTTGAGCATGTGGAGTCATATTTTATCACATGTAGAGGAAATAGTTAATATTGTTGGAAGTTGAGCATGTGGAGCCATGTTTTATTACATGTAGAGGAAATAGTTAATATTGTTGAAAGTTGAGCATGTGGAGCTGTGTTTTATCACATGTAGAGGAAATAGTTAATATTGTTGAAAGTTGAGTATGTGGAGCCATATTTTATTACATGTAGAGGAAATAGTTAATATTGTTGAAAGTTGAGCATGTGGAGCTGTGTTTTATCACATGTAGAGGAAATAGTTAATATTGTTGAAAGTTGAGTATGTGGAGCCATATTTTATCACATGTAGAGGAAACATTTAATATTCTTGGAAGTTGAGCATGTGGAGCTGTGATTTGTGACATGTAGAAGAAACATTTAATATTCTTGAAAGTTGAGCATGTGGAGCCGTTTTATCACATGTAGAGGAAATAGTTAATATTGTTGAAAGTTGAGCATGTGGAGCTGTGTTTTATCACATGTAGAGGAAATAGTTAATATTGTTGAAAGTTGAGCATGTGGAGCTGTGTTTTATCACATGTAGAGGAAATAGTTAATATTGTTGAAAGTTGAGCGTGTGGAGCCATGTTTTATCACATGTAGAGGAAAAATTTAATATTCTTGAAAGTTGAGTATATGGAGTCATATTTTATCACATGTAGAGGAAACATTTAATATTGTTGAAAGTTGAGTATGTGGAGTCATATTTTATCACATGTAGAGGAAACATGTAATATTCTTGGAAGTTGAGTATGTGGAGTCATATTTTATCACATGTAGAGGAAACAGTTAATATTCTTGAAAGTTGAGTATGTGGAGCTGTGTTTTGTGACATCATGTGGATACACTAGATGTTGTTGGAAATGATGTATGTAGAGCGAAGTTTTATTATATTGATTGTTTTTGTTGGATTTCATCACAGAAGCACAAAAGATAAAATTTCTTTAAGATATTATATCCAAACTTTTATAATTAATACAGTACATTGCTATTTATTGAACACTTATATCATGTTTCTAATGTGATGATAGCTCATTTGATTGTATAACCTTATAGTAAAACAGTGTATTTATTTATTCTTGTAAAACATATTAGTAGTGTTTTAATCACGTTTTGTGCACTGGTATCATTTTTTATTCATTTATGACTGCTGTCTGTAAGTATCTAATATTTTTTCCTTCATGTATCTTAGATATCGATATTAAATAGAAATTAATAGTCGGGGGAAAAAACATCTCTGTTTTTAACTCTGACACATCCACTAAAGTTAGATATATTGTGATATTGATGAAAATGGAATGGTGACACCATGCATATTCGTTCTCTTGACTGCATGCAGTCAGCATTTCCTTCTGGAAATCTAGTAGGACCATTGTCATTCTACAAAAGAGATCCAGCAGGAGTTTGAGAATGAATCCTTTAAAAAAACATCAGACATGAATACACGGAACATAATTTTTTTTCTAGAAAGTAAGTTTAGAATGAATGCAGAAGCTTGTGAGCATGCTGTTTGTTTTCAATATAGGTAAAATATTTGGTTGTTTCTTGAAGAAATAGATGGCTATAATTTTATCAATATTTGTCTGTATTAAACCTGTATAAAGACCCAGCTAATTGTGATGTAGGCTATGGTAGTGTTAGTTTGTGATGTATCCAGTTACTGTAATGTATCAGTAAATGTGATGTATCAGTTACAGTAAGTTACTGTTTTCTTCTCTTTCTGTATTCATTCTCAATGAGTGAAATCTGGAGACAAGAATATATTGCATCATATTTACAGCTTGCCTGAAATATCTGCCATTTTTCAGCTCGACACATCCAATTTCAGCATAACAGTTTTGGATTGTAGCCAACTGCATGACCCGTAGTTGTCAATTATGACTTCCATGGCAGGCTACAATGTTACCTTATTTTCTCCCCCTTTTGACCCCTTCACCAAATAGGTGGTCAGTTATTGTGATATATCAATTATTGTGCTGTATAAATGATTGTAATTTAATATAATTTATAAATGAATGTGATTTGTTATTATATATTACTGTCTGCATAATGATGCTGTGTGGTAATTAATGATGTTTCAAATATTTCATGATTTATGAATTGAGTGATGTATCATGATATATCAATTGTTCTTGTATTATATTATCAATGACTGTGAATTATAATTTACTATGATTTATCATAATGTACCAATTACTTAAAAAGTGCTTAATAGGCATAGAGGATTGACTACATTGTACTCGGGTTATTCCATATGTACTCTCCGTTCCTCTCAACGAAGCGACATGTCGCATGCCAAGAGTACAACTTATAGCACATACTCCATAGCTTCAATGGATAATCCCCAGGGATCTCTGAGAAAAATGTTCACTTTATAAACAAGACATCACAATTGAAAGCAGCAATCAAACTTGTGATCTCTTGAGCACAAAACAACTGGCTTAACCACTACTTCAGGGAGATCTTCATTATGTACCAATTACTGTGATGTATAATGAAATAAACTTGCACAAATGAAGCATCTTTGGCAAGGTACCAGCAGCATAGCCAAACTATGTATGATCAGAACATGCATATTTCTGTTGGCAATATACGGTTGTGAAGCATGCACATTAAATAAAGTAGTGGCAAAAGAGAATCGCTGTTTTTGAAATGATATTCTACAGAATAATTTTATGTATACCATGGACAGCTAAAAAAGACAAATCAAGAACTGTTAATATCAATAAACGTCGAAGAGAGCGTAACAACATCATAACAAGAAAGCTCAGTTTTTTTGGGTCATATAAAGAGACATAACAGCATGGAAACATTAATTTCTGAAGGCAGAGTCAAATGCAACAGGGGAATAGAGCACCCAAGATGACGATAGGTGCAGTGATATATCAGATTGTTTAAACATGTCTTTAGCTGTGGGAGGTCAATGTGCCCAGAATCACAGGGTTTTCAGAGAATTCATAAAGAAGGCTACGTTCTAGAAAGAATATGCCACATGATGATAATCATAATAATAAAATATCATTTTTCGATGTTTTATCTACTATGATGTGTCTTGATAATATCGATTACTGTGATATATCAATTATTGTGATGATTAGTGATGTACCAGTTGTATAAGTTACTGTGTTGTATTAGTTACTATGGTATATGATTGTATATCATTTAATGTAATGATGAATGATGTATCATAAATGTAATAGATCAATTTATGTTATGTATCTTTTAAAATAACTACAGATAAAAACACTGGATTAATCATTATCTCCAGAATAGATTATGCTATGGAATTTCATCTGTAGAATAGTAACAATTGCAATGTGATTTTATGTTTACTGTAATTTAAGTGACACATACACTTGCTAATAAGACTAGACTCTTTGTTGTATGTTGATTTTATAGTGCAATTCTTGCCTAAATTCTTGAATTATTTAATATTGTTTTGTGAAAATATGTGGTATGTGATAGGGTGGGTTTGTAACCAATGGAACAGAGAACTGCTCTTTAATGCAATAATAACTGCCATTTTCAGATACAATTGATCCTGCTGTTCCTTCCACAAAAGTTGAGTCATGTGAATATCATTGTTCTCTGATCATCTGTAGTGTATGGTTTACCATATCACACTTCAAATATAATTTTAATCACAAAGTTTCTGATTCATGTTCTGAGATACTTTTCTGCATTTGTTCTTAAACTCCTGTTGGTTTGTAGGAAGTAGTTGAGAAGAGAATGAGGTATGCTATGGTGTACAACTTGTCTGCAATATCTAGGTCATTCAACCCAGCCCAACTGTATGCACATAGGGTAGCTAGCCACACATCTTCCTTAGTTTTGGGTAGTTAACCACACATCTTCCTTAGTTTTGTCCCTTATGACCTTTAGGGCATGTCATAGTTTTAGAATTCTTTGACCATATCCTTCCTGGCTCCACTACTACACAGTCATGAGTGATACTGACAATATTGCTGCATTAAAGATCCCCTACAGGTGCTGAGACCTGTATGCTTATTTAAAGTGTATTTATACAGTACATTAAATATAGTAAAATCTCATTATAACATCATGGATCATGGTCCCATAAAATATTTCTTTAATAACTGAAATTCGCTATATGGTCTGTACATTATAAGCAATAAATATAATTGGGGATTTTATAAAAAGTGTTATTAAATAGGGAAAATCTGCTAAAAATGTGTGCATCCTCACCATAAAGGGGTTCCACAAATAATTCATTTCCATCCTCCTAAGTCTAACTCAAATGGATATAATGGGGAATCAACTATACTAGAGAAACTATATTTTTAAAATGAAATCCTCTGCACTACCACTTCTACTTAGAAGATTTAAAATGTTTTTTAAAAATGATTGGAGTAGAAAATGTTGAACTCATACTTACCCTGATCCAACTAGCTAGTTCAATCATCGTTACTGCACTCCTGACAAGTCCATAGGTGCTCAGATTTTTCCTTGAGTGTATTGTCAATTATACATTGACTGGCTGTCTCAGTACGCTGTTGATTGACCATCATTCTTCCTCACCCATGAAACCGCTCCTTTCTAGCGACACTACATTTCAAACCAAGCCTCCTTATTCTAGTCATGGAACAAGAGTCATTATCACTTTATACAGTTATTTTTTCGTATGTTTTTCATAATGCATTTAAAATGTCTGGCTGTTCCATCACTCCGCCAACAGCCATAGTAGCCTTGTCTGTGGTCAAACTATCAGCTCTCTTATTACCTCGGACTCCCACATTTGAGTAGCCTGATCCAACTGTAAGAGACAAATGATTCCTACAAATGATCCTTCACACAAGGAATAGACTTATTTTGCAAAGTAGACTTTGAATTAGGGCTTTGAATTTTGAGCAATTAGTAATCTAGTAATTTAATTAAAAATAATGCTGGTAGCCAGAGATATGGTTTTACAGAGAAATATATGTCCTATGGACAACTAAGAGAAGAAGAGAAAATACAATAACCCAATGCACATAGAAACTTTTCTGAAACTCTAGAAGTGAGAAGTCATGATTTTTGTGTGTGCACATTATGAGATGATTGGTACGAGGGACATCATGACAGTACTTAAAATTACCATGGAGAGAGAGATATGGGGGGGGGAAGAAAAGATTCTGGACAATGATCAAGTAGCATGCTAGATGATAAGCAGTGTAGAGGTTAGAGAATTGGTCTCACAACTGTGTACTCCTGGGTGTGACTCCCAGTAAGGATTGAGTAGCATGGTAGATGATAAACAGTAGAACTTATATAGAGAATTGGTCTCACAACTGTGTGCTCCAGGGTGAGACTCCCAGTAAGGATTGAGTAGCATGGTAGATGATAAACAGTAGAACTTATATAGAGAATTGGTCTCACAACTGTGTGCTCCAGGATGAGAATCCTGGCAAGGATTTACTTTTTTTCTGTCATTGCAAATTTAAAAAAACCACTCAGTAATAGTTGTGGCAACAAGAAAGGATTTGACCTTAGTCACTCCAGTCAGAAGTTCTCCCTGAACTGTCTAATAGGAAAATAGGCAGTGATGATATGACTTATAAGCTAACACTAACAATAAGGAGGTTGTGGAGATTCATGATAGTCTATGCTAATTGGTATGAAACTTGTTGCTTTAAGCTAGTCTTCTAAATATGTGTAGCACATTTGTGCTTATTTATTATCATTCCTGATTGTTGATTATGAAGAGTATTGTGCAATTAGTATGTTGAACAAGATTATGAAAATACTGTTGATATTATAATCACAAACATGAAGGTGCTGCAGCAATCAAAATTACCATCAATGATGGCAATACACAGCAGTACAGGATTAAGATGGTTGGGTCTGTGCGAAGAATAAAAAACAACCATATCTGACAGCAAATGTTGTTTGGAGATCTTTCTAAAGGGAAAGAGTTAGAGGCAGATAACTACTGAGATACAAAGACTTTTCTATTGATCACAATTGCTTGGAAAATGATGTTGAAGACCATGATGCATGAGGACCGCTTTGTGTAAAGGTGCAGAAACCTTTGAAAATTTTTTAGCTAGAACACAAACAACACACACGAAAAGCAAAGATCACAGGAATATTGATTCATTCTACAAATATCAGTGCCTAAACATAGAACCAGCTAAATAGCTATCTAAAATATAAAAAGGCCATACATTATAATGAGAAGTGTAGAACAGGAAATAAAGTTTGAAATTGATGATGAAAAATGTGTCTCTTGATGGCAACGATCCAAGTTAAAATAATATTTAATTTAGGAAAATGTTATCGGAGTTATATTTCATAAGAATAAAAGTAGGCTTACTTGTCATGCTGTTGAGATGAAAACTTGTACAAACAACCCAACAAAGTAAATAAAGGCCCAACAGAACACAAATCTTTATTTATAAATTGGGGTAATCCATCACTCAAAAATGTCACAGCAAAAAATTCAAGAAATTTATTTAATGCTCCAAATTTTGTTGTTGTCATGTTTGAACTATCATTTAAATATAATTTTAGCATCTGTGCATTGATAGACGTGATAGAGGAGCACAGAATATCAACTCTGATATGTCATATCGTAACAGGTAACTAAGGGACTAGTTTAGGGTCAAATCCCATAAATGGTCAGTGTGATCTGGAAGTCATGATGAAGTCAGATAGGGATAGGCAAGCTGTAAACCATAACACAATGCATCTGATTAGAAGTTTGGAGTTTCATTATCTCTTGAAACTGATTAACAGCATCAGAGATTAGAAGTAAGAAGTTTCTTTGTCTCTTGTGACTGATTAACAACATCAGAAATTTGAAGCTGGGAGTTACATTGTGTCTTGAAACTGATTAGCCATGCTGAAGTCGGATGTGTCAGGCCGAAAGGCGCAGATATTGCAGCAATGCTGTAAACCAGGACACAACGCATTCCGTTCTCTGGACTACATCCTGCTAATTTGCAGGAGTTTGAGAACGAACACAGAAGAAGAAGAAGAAGAAACTGATTAACAGCATCAGAGATTAGAAGTTTCAGAACCATCTGAATTTTACATTTAAAAAAATAGTTAATCTGTACATAATTTGTTAA
Source organism: Meghimatium bilineatum (assembly GCA_034231615.1). Classification (NCBI taxonomy): domain Eukaryota; kingdom Metazoa; phylum Mollusca; class Gastropoda; order Stylommatophora; family Philomycidae; genus Meghimatium; species Meghimatium bilineatum. The sequence continues at coordinate 62,608,106 of CM067298.1, forward strand.
GTTTCTGTGACACTTTTGTATGTGTGACCTGAAAGGATATTTTAATTATTTGTTAAGCTTGTGTTAACTGTTTTATATGTGTGATCTGAAATTATGTTTGTAATTTATTAAATTTGTGTTGCACTTTTGTACATGTGATCTAAAATGATTTTTTTGTAATTTGTTAAATTTCTGTTACACTTTTTTTAAAATGTGTGACCCAAGAAGATATGCTCATAGTTTATATGTTTATTACACCTTTGTGTATGTGTGATCAGAAAATATATGCTCATAGTTTGTATTGGACTTGTTACCTGTGATCTGAAGTGGTAGAACTATTGAATAAAAATAACGAAGTGAATCATATTGTTTGAAGATTTGTGAATGTGAGACATCAAATTTTATATCCATTAATGAAATAGAAGATATCTTTCTCTCTGTCTCCTCCTCCTCATCGTATCCCTGTTCTTCTGCGTTCATTCTCAAACTGTTGTCGGTTAGCAGTGTCAGGTCAGATACGTTGTCTTATTGTTTACCGTTTGTTGCGATTATCTGTGCTGACAGGCTGACATTTGTGTCTCTCTGCTTTTTGATAAACCTGATGATGACATGTAGCTCCATCCCCAAACATTCTTAGTCACCTCATGTTGTGTTATTATTATTCTTTGCATCTCTTTCTGTCCACAGTAACACATGGACTACCATTGGTTCTAATTCACTGAATAAATCTTAATACTGTGCTATGTATGTTGCAAAAGACAACTAAGGAGTTTCAGGTGGAATTGACTGTCCCATTTCATATGTCAAAGTGACCTAAAGCCATACTGAAATCAGATAAGTCATACAGAAAGTTGCAATTTTGCAGTCATATTTTAAACCATGATGCAATGCATTCTGGGCTTAGGGGTACATTCTGGTAACCAGCAGAACTTCAAGTAAGAACGCAATGTAAAAAGATACAAGTACTACTTTTAGGAATAAATATACTCTTACATGGAGAGATGGCTCTTTCAAAATGTGGATTCGAGAACAATTTGGTTACATACGAGTGTGTGATAATAAAAAAAGGGGGGTCGAGGTCCAGGTAGTCCTGCCACCATGATCCCCGTAGTTAATAATGATGTGGTATGAATAAATGTGAAGACTGTAGATACGGGAGTACGGGTTTAAGGGTTTCAAATACCCACTTCTCTAGGAAATAAGAACATACTAACTAACACTACAGGAAATCAGCAGGTAAATAAGTCCATTCTCTTATTGTGACTACCAAAAATTGTAACATATCCTATTTAAGATGTAGCCACAAACCTAGCATTTCTTTCTGTAGTTATTTTCTTGGTAGTATTTACTTTCAGTAGTTTATCATTGCTTTCTTAACAGTTCGGATGCAAGTTGCCTCCGGTAGGATTTAGAATTCGGTACAGAACTTTATAATTCGGTACAGAGCCACAGAGCCGGACTTTCAATAACAAGATGAAGAGATATAGTGATTGTCTCAAAGAAAATCTCTTCCAAAATCAAGGCATTCTGCAGAAGTATATCCTGCACAGCATCACTTATCTTTGCTATTTCTACTTTACCCGAATTTTTTCATTGGCTGTCGACACAACGATGATGCAAAGTAGCCAATGATTCGCCAAGATAAGTGACACTGTTTGAGATAAGTCCCCAGGACTATTCTGTACAAGGATTTGCTATGGGTCTAATTTGTTGAGATACTTCCCATGAGATGAAGATTGGTTTCAACAATTATCTAAGATCACCAACTATTGATAAAATGATTATCATTGATCATTCAGGGCTGAATTTCTTTGTCTTCTCAGTGTTTTCATTACTCATATAGCAAGAGTACACAACGGAAGAAGGGCGTTCTATGTTTGGTCTTTAATTAGTTCCGATGCAGCTTTCAGTGCATGCTATTCTGGTATGAATCATCATCATCATTAAGTGCCGTCTCCGCAACGAAGGTTGGCTGCAACGGATCTCCAACATCCCCTGTCTCTTGTCTTGGTGGTGCATTCTGCTAGACTTTAACCAGTCCATCGTGCGATGTTACTCTTCCACTTGTATCTCTGCTTACCCCTTGCTCGCCTCCCTTTGACTTTGCCCTCAAGTAAGGTCTTCAATAAGGTGTCATGTCTTTTAATGTGACCAAAATATTTTATTTGCCTGATCTTTATTTCTCTTAGTAATTCTTTCTTCATATTAAGTGTCGTTAGCACCTCTTTATTTGTTTTCTTCTCTTTCCATGATATTCTCCCTATTATTCTATATACCCATCTCAAAGGCATCAATTCTGTCTTCTAATTTCTAGTCTGAATGGATGATGTTAAAGACTGGACATCATTAAGATTATCCACACTTAAACATATAATTGATAACAGAGAGGCATGGCGAAATTTTGGTGTTGATATTTCCAAAGTGGCACCCCTATTACCATGAAGGGCTATTGGTTTGATAATGATTTTTATCCTAAAGTTATAAAGCTATAATCTTAGTTTTCCTCCTTATCCGTTATCCGACTTTTTCTTCTTTCTTCCTTATTTCTCTACTTTTTCTTTCTCCTCCTCCTTATTCCTCTACTTCTTTTTCTCATTATTCCCACATTTCTTAGTTCTCTTCCTCCTTATTCTTTTACATTATTATCCTCCTCTTTCTCCTTATTCCTCTACTTCTTCATCCTCCTCTTTCTCCTACTTTTCTCCCTTCTTCGATTTCCACTTCGTTTTTTCTGTTTATTCTTCTACGTTCTCCAGCTTCTGCTGATCAGAAGGATGTATTGTGTGTGTGTATAGATATTTGTTTGTATACGATATGTGTGTGTGTGTGTGCATGTCACACATATTTGTGAGTGTATAGAATATATATGTTTGTGTGTGTATATCACATATTTGTGAGTGTATAGAATATATGTATGTGTGTGTGTGTATGTATATAGCACAGGGGTGTATGGTGATACATTTAATGTTATCTTGTACTGATAACTGGCAATGGAACTTGGCTTCTGACAAGGAACATGTAGGATCGTTCTTAATTTATTATAACGGATATTCCCTAATCAAAATGAAATTGAAAATTTAATACACGGGCCTTGGAGAGTTTTCTGGGAAGATGAAACAGGTTCTGAACACTGTTCTCATAATCAGTAAAGGCGGACAATGGTCGGCTTTTGATATTAATCACGCATGTAGGAAGTTAAAATAATCGCTTCAGAAGTGTTAACTAGGTATAGACAAATACGATAAAAAAAATAATTGCCAAATATAATAAGTAAAGTCATATTTGACTGACCGACTAGGATGATTTACTATTACAATTATCATTGGTCCCGAAGCTCACATAATACTACATCACAAGTTATGGTAGGCAGTTAATAAACAAAATGTTTAGGGAAAGACCAAGAGAGAAGATGCCTTGCAACTTGATATTGTTGCATGGGAGAATATCGGTATCGAAAATGATTGAAAGCATAAGAAACATAGTATTATGGAAAACATGATAACCAACACCACACGGCAAGGATCATAAGACTAAAAAGTAAATCACAGTGTTGTTCAGTGATGAAATCAATACGCTCAGTAGGAACGAACAAGAGACTCGTAGAGAGTGTCTTTCGGCGCACATTTAATGGTTGACAAGAAAGGCGACATGGCGTCAAAGATTAGAAGTTGGGAATTTCATTGTCTCTTGAAACTGATTAGCAGGATCAGAGATTATAAGTCTGGATTTTCATTGTCTCTTGAAACTGATTATCAGTATCAGAGATTAGAAGTTTGGAGTTTCATTGTTTCTTGAGACATGGCGACAGAGCATTGACGTTGTACTGTCGCGATACCTTTAATCACCCTTAAAAAAGCTCCCCCATTGCTCTAGACCAGGGATGGCCAACCCGCGGCGAATACGCCAATGGTGTAGCAATGCATGATTATAAATGGTGCATTACAAGAGATAATAATGCACATGAATGCCTTCATATAAAACGTATTAACTATTACTAAATTTTAAGAATTTCAAACACCATTATCTTATTCAGGGAAATCAATATTATGTAACCGTTCTACATATGTCCACATGAAAATATTTTAAAAATATCAATGAAAGTAAAACATTAAATTTGAAACAAAGTTATAATGAAAGACAGCGGCTTCTCAGGCGTAGAGGTTAAAAGGACAGTCTAACAAACCTCAACTCACAAAATTTTGGTCGTGGTTCGAACGCAGCGAAAGTCGAGCCGTTTCATGTAACATTTTTCAACCATACAGAAACTTATAAGTGGTGAAATTTGTAAAATTTAACAATAATTGAAAAGAAATTTCATAAATATGATATGATTTTATTATTATTACGATTATGAGTAAATCGCCGAAGTCGAATGTGTCGGGTCAGTGCTGAAAATAAACCGGCCACAGAAATCATCTCCGTTCCCCAAAGATAATAATACATCTAAAGTCTATGGTCATGATGATAGGATTACCAGAACTGTGACGTCCACTATTTCTTGATGTTGGTAAACATCTGAAACAACCAAATTGACTAGCTTCCGGGGTTGAAAAGAATTTGTCTTGCACCTCCCCATAAGAAGTACATTTCACTTAATCACAATCTTCATTCCCTGGACTACATCATGTTAGAAATCTACCAGGACCATGGTTCTGCTGCAAGAGAATCCAGAAGGAGTTTGAAAACGAAAACTCAAAAAATTTTTGTATTTCACTGAACTAGTTAGGGGCATATATAGAAAGCATCAACATATTCATATTTCCATTTTTTTCCTGTCGTATACGATACGGACGCGCTTGTAGAAGTCCAGCTCATTACTATATGTTGTCAGTTCATGATTTTCTGCGTTCCCCACGGCTTCTACCACCTCCACTGTTTCCTAAAAGATTTAATTCGACAATGGAGTTGTGTTAGTTGCACACACGAAATGTATCATGTTTATTAATTTAACTGTTGATGTATTTGAATCTTGGAACTATACGTACATTATAAGTGATTCTTGGAATCCTGCGTGCATTACTATTTTATTTTTGACATATTCGTTTGTTTTACGATATCCATAACAAATCTGTAGTATCTGTCTACATATTATTTATATGTAAATGCTTGTGTCATTTTCTGTAGATTTTCCGTGAGTATCCAACTATCGCATCCGTATATCGAGCCATTAGTAATACAGTTTTTATTTTAACATTCACTTTATTTGCAACACTAATGTTACTTTTTCATAAGCTGTGATGTCTTGATATAAATTGGTAGCGTATCCTATTCAGGACGTAGCTATCAACATCCATTTTTTTTAGCTGTAGTGATTTTCTAGGTAATATAAATACGTTCAGTAGTTTGACTTTGCTTTCTGAACAGTCCAGATGCACAATTGCCTGTGACTGGGATCGAACTCGGTACTTTGGCCGTCACAGACGCGGTCTGTACCATCCCGCCACAGAGCTGGACAAGTCTTGAGATAGTCGCCTCTAATCCGACCTTCACTTGTTTTGATAGATCGTATGCCACTGCATAAGTGGAACGCATTCACGTCTTCTAATTTATGTCCATTTGAAGGGTGTTCGCTGTTCACTAGTATACATTTTAATTGTATTTGCATTGATTTAAGCTACATATATTTTGTTATACAAAAACTTGTTCCAATTTAGAGGCTAGTTATTGTAGTTCTTATTTGACAAGCTGAAGGTCGATGCCACCAACTAGAAGATTATTACAAAGAGAGCGGAGTTCTATTGATATTGAATCTACATGATTCTGTAACGTTTTCTACTTTATATGTTCTAAATAATTGGTTCTCAATCTGGCCACATGACCCAACGGGGGACAAGGAGAACATTTTGAAATTGGAGGACCACAAACCCTTCCTAGGGGGCCAAATGAAATCAACAGTTTGAAAGTAAAAAAGTAATATTTACAGCGATAAAGTTTAAAACTTCTTTATGGCTTGCAAAGAAGTTGATTAATTTTTTTAGGCATCAGGAGAACCCGAGACGAAAATGTCTCACAAAAAGAGACCAGGGGCTATAAAGATCTGAGAACCACTGTTATAAATACACGTTTAAAAGCATTGGGTAAAAATGCACCACTGTCGACTCGTAAATACGTTTGTAAAAGTGACCAATAGTGTTATCCATCAGATTATTATTATTATTATTAACATTATTGTTAATTATTATTATTATTTCTATTATTATTATGGAAGATGACGAATAAATGTACACTTCAGATTTTTGGAAAAGATTTAAAAATAGATTATGAAAAATGTTCCAGGAAATCGAGAACGATATTGCATATACAATGGCAAAGAAAATTTGTAAAAAATAGAAAAGTTAATTAAACAGGTGTCCAGATATCGGAAATGAGAATGAAAATCAGGAAACGTTCTATATGAGCAGCCGTGTAAATAAAGATGTAAAACATGGATAAATAAGCGAATCAATAAGTAAATGCAATCAACCAGTAAATAATGAGGTAGGTGGGAGGGGTGGCCAGGCACCCCCCCCCCCCCGAAGTGAGAACATGACACTGCATACGAAGATGCTAGTTTAGTTAAAAAAAGCAGGTACACCTCTGTCCCATTCATGGTTTCCCCATAAAGGTCATTAACAATTTAACAAAAGCAAAGAAATTAATGTTTTTAATGTTACTCTCCCCCATTTTATTTTTATATCGATGACGTATCTATTGCCCTGAATTAAGTGAAATTTTCAGTTTTTTTATAGAAATAGGCTTGCATTAGAAATAGGCGTGCATTATTTTCATAACTATTCCTAGTAAGATATTCTTCGCTTGGCTAAGATAATATCAGTGCAAGTCTTAAACTGAATGTGATGTGTGATCGTCAAATAAGATACCAGAAGAACGTTAGAAGACGGACTTCACTTGACTCAAGATCTAGTCAGTTGTTTTAAAAACTGGTAGCAAACATGTATGTAACAAAAGAAAGGTAGAAGTTGTGTGTACAAGAATATGAAAGGAGAGATTTTCAAAATAAAATTATGCCGAATTTTAATTTATAATAACAATTGGTAAAAACATCAAATATGAGAAAGTACACGTCGTTGGAGTAGACCTAACGCTGACCCCCATCACTTCCTAGAATGGCTGCTACAGAAAAATACGGTCCCAGCTCTTACAGGTGTTAAAAAATTGGTGTTTAAAAGTATTTTACTTTATACTAAATAATTCATTAGGTGTCCTCATTTAATGTTGCAGCTTTGTACTTGTGGATTTAATTACGTACCAGAGGCGTAGGGATGGATAGGGGGTGGGGGTTAATAAAAAATATTTCAGGGGTCATTTTTTTAGTATATACGATGTATTTCATGAGGGACAATTGCGAAAAGGGAAAAGGTTGCAGACATTTTCCCCTACATTGTCTATATGCTTATTTACCCAAGAGTCCAATGTTGGGTAATTGAGAGAGTAATAAGTACACTCCCTTAGTCCAATGTTTCTATGAACATACAACTAACTTTGTTATTAAATGAAACGTCGGTATAATGAGTCTAAGTTTCATAATGACGAGTATGCCACATGCAACTAAGAACTCGAGTCTACCCTGGTTATAAAAGGAGCTACGAATTAAAAAAAAAATTAGAACGGCAAAACAACATGAGTTATCTATAACGCTACATAATATACTAAGCATTGGTTGTGTTGTGGTAAAGGGATCTATAATTACTATAATCTAAACCTATTATCTATATATAGGGTATCGTTTTGAAGTTTTCACCACTTATTGCGTTTGAATATTGCATTATCAGCAACCATGCTTTTCAATGACGTTGTTAACATCACATGAAAATCCACGATTTATGATGCTCTTGAACCTGCCCCGAGATCGTGTAAGTGCACCGATATCTAGATAATACAAGGATATGTTACGGAATGTGCCACATCACATTAGGAGTCGGTTAAATAATTATTTTTTAGTATCTTTACAGTAATTTGAGGTTTTCTTGTACGTTTTTAGGATTCACTTGACACCTGTCAAACTGGTTGTAAAACACGTGAGACAAATGTATACGTTTTTAATATACACGCGTGATACATGTCAAACTGGTTATAACATACTTGAGATAATGTATATGTTTTTAAGATACACGCGTGATACCTCTCAAACTGGTTATAACATACTTGTGATATTTTATACGTTATTAAGATTTATACGTTTTTAATATGCACGCGTGAAACCTATCAAACTGGTTATAATATAATTGAGAAAATTTATACGTTTTTAAGATACACGCTTGAAACCTGTTAAACTGGTTATAATATACTTGAGATAATTTATACGTTTTTAAGATGCACGCTTGAAACCTGTTAAACTGGTTATAATATACTTGAGATAATTTATACGTTTTTAAGATGCACTTGTGAAACTTGTGAAACTGGTTTTATAACATGCTTGTTCTCAGTATAGCTAGAAAGAGTAAAATAATGTACGGAAACTGATAGTAATGAATGTAAAATAATATACGGAAACTGATAGTAATGAATGTAAAATAATGTACGGAAACTGATAGTAATGAATGTAAAATAATGTACGGAAACTGATAGTAATGAATGTAAAATAATATACGGAAACTGATAGTAATGAATGTAAAATAATGTACGGAAACTGATAGTAATGAATGTAAAATAATGTACGGAAACTGATAGTAATGAATGTAAAATAATGTACGGAAACTGATAGTAATGAATGTAAAATAATGTAAGGAAACTGATAGTAATGAATGTAAAATAATGTACGGAAACTGATAGTAATGAATGTAAAATAATGTAAGGAAACTGATAGTAATTAATGTAAAATAATGTACGGAAACTGATAGTAATGAATGTAAAATAATGTACGGAAACTGATAGTAATGAATGTATAATAATGTACGGAAACTGATAGTAATGAATGTAAAATAATGTACGGAAACTGATAGTAATGAATGTATAATAATGTACGGAAACTGATAGTAATGAATGTAAAATAATATACGGAAACTGATAGTAATGAATGTATAATAATGTAAGGGAACTGATAGCAATGTTTCCATTTACAACAAACTTTGACGTGCAAATTCAATAGCAATATTCTTTTATCTAGAGATCCGTGGTTAAAGCTGTGACTGTCATAGGCTACGAATAGGGCGGGAATGGAACGGGGGGGGGGAAAGAAACTGCAGTCTTTTGTTGGTGAGGTATTCACTTTCAACCATGGAGAAAAATTATCAGCCTTACATTGGCTACATCAAGACATATGACAGCGAAAATATGAGAGACCACAGCTCATGCAATTATGCGACAACCATATTTCTCTCTCTCACTCTCTCTCTCTCTCTCTCTCTCTCTCAGGTCATGACGTCGTTTAATAACCATTTTAGTCAAAAATAGAAAAAATGTCTTGTTATGGCGAGGAATGCGCCTTTTAATCCCGGACTTGAGTTCGTTTTTGTTGTGTCAGAGCGTATAATCATCATACAAAATGGAGGTCACAGTTCAGGTTACCCTACCACCAGAACCCCCGACGGGTAATACTGGAGTAAATAATAACAATTTCCATTATCTTTCAGAAAATCATAATTATGATTATAATCTAAACATGATCTAATTATATGACAATGTTCAAGATGTAATCTTGTGCAAAATAATAATAAGCTTAATGGAGCGGTCTATATATAGCGTCAACAATATCCAATATCCAACTTCCCTAGCCATCAATATCAAGAATTCAGGAATCCTTGCTATTTTTAATTATGTGAAGACTTTTACCCCTCGCCGTTTAGCAGGAATACCCATTCCCCACCGCTATTAGTTTCACTTATTTAGAGAAATATTTCACATTGAAACAATTTAATTTGTATAAAACAGTATTGTTGACATCAACTTCTCTTCCTTCTCAACAATTGTCAAAAGTTTTCAGGACCAATTTCCTCCCTCATTGTTGATGTAATTTATGGACAAATCTATGCCATAAATGATGGGTGGCCAACTTTTTGCATTAACTGCTCCAATTTTTCCCAGTAAATTTAAGAAGGAAGCCAGAGGACAATTTTCCCCATGTATTAGTTCAAATTCGCCATTTTTCCAGCTTAAGTTGAAATGAGATAATTTTTTTTTCACTATTTAGTTGAAATGCGCAAATTTTTTCACGCTTAGTTGAGATACGTCAATTCTTTCACGCTTTAGTTGAAATGTGTCATTTTTATTCACGCTTTAGTTTAGATACGTCTATTTTTTCATACCTAGTTAAAATTTGTCAATTTTGTGATACTTAGTTCTCCAATTTGTACATCAATTAGTACATCAATTTGTTCATGCTCTGCTTTAGTTGAGACACGAGGCACGTATTTTTTGTCACAATAATTGAAATGCGTCAACATTTTCACAGTTGAAATGTGTCAATTTGTTTACGCTTTAGTAGAAATATATAATTTGTTAAACAGTTATTTGAAATGCATAAAAATTTCCCCACGCTTTAATTCAAATACGCAAACGAAATCGTGTACCAACATTCAGTTCAATGAAATAGGGGCATATATGCCAGTATTAAATAACATCTACTTCCTTGAATAAGTTAATGATTTAATTTTTTTAAATTGATGAATAGTTTAGTGCTTCAATTGTATTTCAATGGATACGTTTTATACGGCTAGGCGTTCTTTTTTGTTATTAGCAGTGATGCGAAATTCGCCATTTATAATCATGCAATGCGCCACTATTAGCGCATTCGTCATGTGTTGCTCACCCCTGTCGTAAATGAATATATATTTTTAAATGCAAAACTATATAAGGAAAAGACACATTTCTTTTCTTGATCAACGCGAACAAATAATTCTGAAAGCATATACATTGATTTTGGTGGCATTACACAACATATCCATTTTTCTGCTGTGTAGCACTGCCCCTTTCCACTTGTTTCTCTGAATGCAATAATACACTCGAAGGCAATTCTCTTAGGCCAGTCTTATACATCTTCTCACTCTGCAGTTTTCGATGGAAAATCTCTCTTATCCTAAATCTGCCCGTGGCTTAAAAAAGTACACTCAAACACAAACACATTTGTCTCCCGTTTTAAAGATGCGTTTCTCTTAGTGAGTCCTGGCATTATTTCATTGTGTTTCAGCCAGTAAGCCTCTCAAGCAGATATTTATTTTCTTCTAAATTGGGACTCAATGCACCACTCTCCCGATCTGTCTCTCGCGTTTTTTATACTCGTATATATATATATATATATATATATATATATATATATATATATATATATATATATATATATATATATATATATATATATATATATATATATATATATATATATATATATATAATGTATGTATAATGTATGTATAATGTACATATTATATGAAGTGTGATCTCGCCATTAATGCTAACATGTAATACATCTTCAAGTGTAGTGCAGCTACGATGTCGTAAAAAGGAGAGGCCGGGATATTCTAAATTATAATATTAAACAAATATTCTCAAGGTGTTTTTTGATAGCAAACCATGATCAAGAATGATAACAAAAATGATACGTAAATAAATATTTCTGTTGCTACAAAGTGTATAAATAAGTACAAACACTAAATAAATATCAATGATAAAAAAATGATAAATATTAATATAAAGCAAAAAACAACACTTTTACGACTTTGCGTATGAAAGCGGCCTTTACCAAGTAATAAATAACCACAGAAGCAAACGAATGACTAAATTCTTCTTTTCTGTTCGTTCTAAAAACTGCTGCAGTTTAGTAGGATGTAGTCCAAAGAACAGAATGCGCTGTGCCATAGTTTACAGCTTTGCTGTTATGTCTGCGCCTTTCGGCTTGATACATTCTACTTCAGCATGGCTTCTGGGTCAATGTATGAAATGGGACAGTTCCTTCCAGGGCAGACCTCACCCCTCCCTATAACATCCTTAGTCGCCCTTTACGGCATACATGGAAGGTAAACAGTGTTGCTATTCATTTTTCCCCTTCTCTCACTTGTTCCACCTCCCGGCAACACACGGGCGGATATTCTATCAACTATATCAATGTTTTCTTCCGTCATTTACAGTGATTCCACTATATAAATAGTGACACTGACAACTAACTGCGATACTAATTTCTTCTATGATGTCAGGTCGGAAACTGGCTAGAACATTTTTAATGGTTTATATTTTCTCTGAAGATTCTTCTAATATTTGACTCTTCTATGAATTGCTGTCTTTTTCTGCTATCATTGTTTAAAGCTTTCATTATCGCTATAAACTAAGGTATAAATATCAAAATGTTATATTTAAAGTTATATGCCTATATTTGAGATATTGTCAGCTCTGATGTTGCTATATTGCTGTCCACACATTTCGAAAATAAATAGATTGTGGTTGATCTGGAAACGTTTGACAGTGCTGACATGGTTAGAGAGGAGGTATGACTGAAAAATAGATGTCAACAAAGCTGTGCTTTATACAACAATTAATTTTTAAATTTATACACCAAATTTAAACATGCAAATTAGTGTAAATTTTCATTTTTTATTAATTTTCCCTGCACAACTAGTAGTGGATTACTAATTCCAATTTCATAACTAAAAGTTTTATTTAACAATTCTTCACGAAAAATTAAAGCATTTTCACATACAGTTTAATCGGTTGTATCTCATTATGACACATTGTATGGCAAAAAATAAGGTACATATTGATTACATTTACAGAGTATCTAGACATCAGCAATAGATGTAGTAGTATTTCTGTGGGTGTCAGGTATAATTGGCGACGTCTAACTCCTCTTCAATCATTTTTTATGTCTCTACATACAAGTGAATCCCAACACTAACTGATGACACTGTAATCCTACATATTTCGGAAAAATTACCAACAAGTACGAAATAAATAATCAACACTGAAAAGAACAACGTATAGGTTAGCGACAATAGTAGAAACACAGATCAACATCATAATGAATGGGTATATATTTGAAAAAAGTGAATACTTTCAAATACCCAGGATCCTGCATATTATGCAGTGATGGGAAATCCATAACTGAATTAAATATAAGGCTGGAGATAGCTTTGCGGATATTTTAAGACCACATCTAATATGGACAAACAACATCCGCGTTCAAGTGTAGATCATAATTTCTAACTCAGTAGTGGTGGGTATTGTGGTGGATAGTTGTGAGACTTGAACTCTCACTGCAGACTTGAAGAGATGGATACATGCCTTTAAATGCAAGTGTTATAGACGAATTTTGAGCATATCTTAATTTCTTATAGAGCATAAGGCAAATGTGTTTGTTAAAACCAAAGTAGACTAGTTAGCAGGATCATAAGAATCATTACTATATATCTATACGCTGTGGTCCTTGTTTGCCTTGCGGCGTCAGGGGTGGAAGAGTTCTCTGAAGATGGCTTGATCAATACTTGAAATAGTAAAACGACGAAAACGTGCACAGTTTGGACAAATGTCCACACGATTCCTTGTCAAAAACTAATTTGCAGGGTACAGTTGAAGGTGAAAGAATTAAAAGGGTCCAGAAAAGATTGGACGGGACAAGATATCTCCACATCAGTATCGCTACAGATAGTAATGGCTGGAAGATGGTGTATTGACTCCAATGAATCCAATGTGATCAAATGTAGCATCCCTACTACCATGACGGGTTATGGATTTATAGATGGATGTAATAGATAGAGGATCGGTTTAAAATTCCATTATGCTTGACTGTTGCTCATAAGAAAATAGTAAAAATGCAGCGCTATTAAAAATGTACATAAGAGAAGAAATTCTGTTTAGAATGTATACACGCTGTTTAACTCGACTAATGTCGTTCTGCAGTGGCTAGAGACATGAGCATACATTCTTCGATGTCGCTGGTACATCATGTCTCCTCTTTTTTCTCTCTCTCTTCGCACTGTGCCCTCCAGAATAATCCTTTGGATGTCGCTTTAAGTGTTCAAAATATACTAGATTCATTCATATAATGGTATTTAGAAGCCACCCTTTATTTAGTTTCAGTAATTTCAAAATATCGTTGTTCTTCTTTTTCTTTAACCATGATAGTCGTAAGATCTTTCTGTAGCACTTTATTTCAAATGAATTTATTCTTTTGGATATTGTCTTTTTTAAAGTTCACGTCTTCCTCCCGAAAGAAAAGTCAACCTACTGGAATAAAGTGCCTAGACATTAAGAATGGAAACATCTGTATAGATAACTCTAATAGTCCTTTCAATCTGAAAATAAATTACCAATCAGATTTATGTAAATTTGTAATTGTTTATTTGTTTGTTTGGTATTTCTGCTGCGTTGTGTTTACTTATTTTACCATTAATATTTTAAACCAAGAATCAAGCAAACATGTTAGCCATGTGTAATTTAAGAGCCCCATTGGATGTCGGGAATTCTAGCTGATGCCTCGCCCGTTCTAATACCGATGGTCCATGGTTGTGTTCCTATGGCCTCATCTGACAGGATGAGATGCCTGACAGGGATGCTGAAGCTCATGACCTAACCTCTGCATGTTGCAAATTAGTAGGAAAGCAACAAAATCCAAATATTTTACTCTGTGTAGCATAATATTTCTCAACAAATTATACACTGCTGAGAAGTGGAGTCTTCTGTATATGAAATAAATCTGCGGAGAAACCATACCATTACATATAGGAAATAAGAGCTAATCGCTCATCATTCCCGGGGATCAACAAAAGCAATCATTAAAATTAGTGTAGCTCGAAGTTCAATATATAGGCCTATATTGAACTATATTGTAAGAAGTTTACAGTGAAGTTTTTTTGGTACTGTACCGCAGTCTGCAAATATTGCATCTGTGCTGTCAAATGTATCGCAATATACACATATATGTTATATAGGCATGGGTTCCCTGTTCTATAGTTTAAACAGGACGGCATGCAGCTTATTGTCTGTCGATTATTTTCAAGCGCTATGGGAAATAACACCTATTTTTCAAACTGTTTACTTGTTCTCATTTGAACGTCAAACTCAGTAACATAGTACTATGCTAACGAGCAAGTTAGAGAATGCTGGTGTACCCCCAGAGAAGTATATTTTCCAGAGAATTGATATTAATCTAAATAATGAAAGCAGTATCTAGCAGAATACACAAAGAGTCAAGAATATGACCATATTTTCTACAGGAAGAACTTATACTACTTTCTTTCAGAGTATCAAGGGGACGTACAAAACTAGTTAAGTACAAACATAACGCAGACGGTTATCACGGACAAGTACTAGAGTAACTCTTATTGATATGTAAATATGTTTATCGAGCTGTGATTGTCTTGGGAGAACTGGATTACAGAGGTTGACTATCAAAGGTTCGTCTTTCTTCCCTCCTTCGTTCTATTTATGTGGCATGTGATTGTTTGAAATTGTTACTAATATGTTACAGTGTTTCCCAATACTTGTTCTGCCATGACACCAACCGGAAGACATTTAGTACTGGAGGAACTTGAAGGGAGAGCGTAAATTAACATTGAGTTTTGCGGCTTATTTCAGAGTATTATGTTGATAATAGAATTAGACATAGTGGAGAGATTATTGCGACAGACAAGTCTATTCTTCTTATCTTCTGCGTTCGTTCTCAAGCTCCTGCAGATTAGCAGTATGTGGTCCGGAGAACCGGTTGCGTTGTGTCATGGTTTACAGTATTGCTGCGATATCTGCGTATTTCGATCTGAAACATCCGATTTCAGCATGGCTTTGGGTCACTTTGACCCTATATATGTTGGAACAAGCGAACTCCACCACAAAACCTCCTTAGTCGCCTCTTATGACATGCATGGAGGTAAACAGTATTGTTATTCATTGCTCCACTCTCGGGTTCCGGCAACATACTGGCGACCAGTCAATTGTGTGAACAGAAGACTAGTCTTTAACATGTCCAGTGAAAGAGTATATTCAGTAAACAGTATAACCAGTAAAACCAGTCTATTGTGCAATTAGTAAAGCCAATCTATTATAGGACCAGTAAAACCAGTCTATTGTGTGATCAGTAAAATCAGTCTTTTATACGACCAGTAAAACCTGTCTATTTTGTGATCAGTGCCATATTAAGAATGAAGTAAGACAGAATTCCACGACAGGACTTCATGTGGACACCAGACGGGAAAAAGAAAACAGGGAAGACCAAAAACAACGCTCAGAAGAACATTTATGAATGAATTAAAATCAACAGGCATAAATGTACAAGGCCTGCAATACCTAGCAACTGACCCGACATGCATGGAGAACTATGAAATCCGCTCTATGTGCCAAACTTGGCAAAAGAGGAACTGACTGACTGGCTGACTGAAAGTTGTTTGTCCTTCGTAGTCGACGATGACCATTTTGTCTCCATTCGCATGGAGATGATGATGAGGACTGCGAAGTGTCCGATATTGGTTCTTTTAATTTTTAATGTGTGTCTGGAATTTCATTCCACATTTTGAACATTTGTGTAAAGAGCGTGTGAGGTACTAAACAACTATTACTATTTCAGCATGCTTTTCTTGAACATCAACTTGTCTAGTATTCTCTATGACAACTGCATAATCCTCAATCTGAAACGCCCGTCATACATATCTTCTTCTAACATCTTCTACGAATTTGTCTATATTGAAGTGTGCCATGATAAATCGTTTGTTTGTTTGTTAAATAGGGATTAAAGCCTCTTCTCCGAGGCACGACTCAACCTAAGACAGAAGTCTATTTTGGTTATATCAGGCCGTGTTAGATTTTATCTAAGTGTGGCATAATGGTCTGGGAATGATAAACAGGTTGGCATTCCCGTATCTTCGATCCCTAGTACTTGGTCAGGCTATAGCAGGGTTGCTGCACTCCTGTTTCCAGGCCCACTGTGTGTTAGTGTACTGATGGTCTTGGCCAGCTGTGTTTCGCTGACCCTGATGCTCGACCAGCTATGGTGCGCCGGCCTGTGCACTCTGGAGTCAAATCGTGTTTTAAAACTCTTCTTTTATACTCCAGCATTGCGGAAGCTAGTCTTCACCAAATATTCGTTTTCGTAGTTGTGCTGCAGCATAAGAATCTTTATCAGCTATTGGAATTTCAAGATGTCCTGCTTCTCAAAAGCTGTACCTTCTCCACATCCAAAGGTATTTCAGATACCATATTGTATACCAAAGTCCTTCAGTCGCTGTCTATAAGTATTATAAATGGCAGTGTCTGTCCCCAACACACGTTCATGAAACGATTTAAATACGTTTCCACTATCCATTTACAATTCATAGTCTACAGATGCATTCGAAATAAGGGTATCTGCTTTCTCGTTTTTGTGAACGCTTATGTGTCCTCATAGTGGATCCATGTGATACCCATGATGTTGGAATTATGTATAGATAGACATTGGGTAAAATACGACCACTGTCCAAATCTGGCCCACCTAGCCATTTTTACAGGTCCGCCAGACTGATATAAAATTACAATGTGCACCCGCACATGAGCTAAAAATTATTTCAAATCATGCTGAATAAAACTGTAAAATACGACACCAAACAGTGGTAAAGAACACATTTTACTAAATTCTACACTAGCTGAAAACAGTGGTGCTAGTCTCCAACGGTTTATGTTCAACATTAGAGACTTAAAACGCAGCAAACCCATGAATGTAGATATAGCTTCTGGCGAAAGGCAATAGCTGAGTCGACGCCCTTTGGAGTGTAAAAGGACTACTTTTTCACTCCAAAGGACAACACGCATTACAAAAAATGTTTGTTAGCCCCACCCAACACGACTTTTGCTGAATGTGCAACAACTAAAAAAAACTTGTCATACATTCATCCAAAAAAATCGATACCGTCCATTTCGAAATATGGAATGAAAACCAGATATAATACCCGCATTAATAAATGAAGTTTAAGAGAGCATTTTATGGCGCACAGTGACGCCCTTAACTTAAATCCATCCACACACTAGAGCCATTTATCGTGTATGTGGCTGTTCATTTATTACAACAGTTGGGGAATGTGGGGGTGGGGGCAGGCGATCTGAGCAATTTTGACAGAGTTGACAAGGGGGAAGGGGGTCATACTACATGAATTCATAACAGCTGTTAATAAAGGGGTGGGGAAAAAATGAAAAAGTGTCGTTGATATACTTTATGGATATTCCCGATGCTACGCTATATCCGCGAAGATGACTCTGGCACTAGTACAAGAACTACTATAACAACTAAGACATACATCGTACTACAACATCCCTTATGCGTCGCTATACCCGGCGATGACTCTTGCTAGTACACGAACTATATATTTATAGCTTCACAAACGTACGTCTCAATATAAGGAATATATCAATCGATGAACACAATGACAGCACCAGGCTTCTCGTCATCAGCTATAAGCAGATCAATTAATGGTTTTTATTTCTCGCTGTCCTTTCCTTTACAATTCTTGCCAACAGTAATTAAGGCTAAATATATCATATAATAATGTAGTATATATGATTTATATTATTATAGAAAAACAACTTCATTTGGCAGCAAATGAGAACTGAACCAGATCCGAACAGATAGCACATATTCGTCTCTCAACTTCAATGAACACGTTTTCCGAATTCGAGAAATACGTATACAGATGGGCCAAGGGAAACACTGGGAAGGAAATCTATAAACATATGACCAGCCCAAATCCTAAAGACATCAACCTCTTGGGAAGGAAATACCAGGGTATCATCTTCCTACTGCGCACACAACATTTACAGCTTAACAATTACCTGAACAGAATACAATCACAACACACTCCATGGTGTCGGATGTACACTCATCCCTATGAAACTGTTGATCACCACCTTTTTAAATGCCCAGCCCTGGATGACATTAGGAAAATGCTTCTCCTCCAGAGCCAGATAAATGGAAAACATTATACGGAACAAACAGCTCACAAACACATGGATATATCACACAATGGCATTGGGTCAAAGGCATGCGCTAATGGACCGTTGGATCACGAACCAACCAACCAGCAATATTCAACCATACTCAACCCCCCCCCCCCCCTCCCCAATGTCTTTTAGCAGAAAAAAGATACAAATACAAAGAAAAAGTGTACAAGGAGCCGAGGAACATGACAAAAATGATCCCTTATGCAGCATGAGCTCACGTATCCCAAGTATGGATTTACATAGGGAAACCAGCATCGTGAGTAACATTTTAGTATTTTTCTCAAAACTACTTTTTCTATTATTCTAGAGAATCTGTACCTTCACATCCAGTGAGTTCCGTTTTTAACATATCCTATCAACACTCGGCACACATGTAGAAAACTATCACACACACTTGACACACATGTAGAAAACTATTACCCACACTATTTGAGGGAACTGCAAAGCAGCAGGTTGAATATTTCATGTGTTAATGACATTTATGTTAACCCATATCCCTTATTTTAAAACAAAATTATTATTGTTCCACATAATATAGTATGACTTTTCAACCATATCTTTTATCAACAACTTAATGCCGCATCTCAAAGGTACTATTATGCTTTAAAAGAACATTTTGTGCGCGCATTGGACTTGCTAGTCATTTAAAAACGCACTATTAACTTTATTATTTTATTATTTATTGTTATTATTATTATGGTTGAGTTTTTGGTCATCGTCGATCACGACGGACGAACATCATCATCATCATCATTAGTAAATTAGAGAAGATCAAACAGGAAATTAGGAGAAACGAGATCACCATCCTTTGATTATGTGAAATGAGATGTTTTGATGCAGGCAGTATAGTATAGAAAGATTCCGGGGGGGGGGGGGCGACCATCCCCTACCAGGCGCGTCCACAGGTTGCGGATCGTGGAACAGCCTCCGGATATGGAGTCTCCATATCTGGTGGTTGGCTGCAATATAAGACAGATCTCTGGACGAACAATCCAGATTTCTGGACGAATAAGCAGTCCCGGACAAACTGGCGATGTTGCCCAACAGGACGGGGTGGGATATCAGGTGGCACTGATATCTCCACTGAAATACCCATGTTTCTCGTGACGGGCAGCATCAAGCGAGAGTGAGCCGCTATAAGCTCGCCAACAGCTGGGGTCATTGACCCCAGCATGCCCTCCTTAGGCCCCAATCAGCTTCATCCCATAAGGGAAAAAGGCAGGAAAACGTATAAAATTCCCCTAACTGCTGGGCAGGTGGCGCTCAAGAGACCAGAAAGACAGGTCACCTAGGAGATGGAAAACTCTACACAAAGCCTGGACAGATGGTGCTCATGATCCCAGGAAGGCAGACCATTTAAGGAAAGCAAACTTAAAAAAAATAGCTGGCGGAAATCGGATGCACTTGGCCATATGGCGCATAACAAAGTGCAACGTATCTCATATACAAACATGCAGATTGAGACAATGGATTCTAGGTATGGTGTTCTGCCTGAGGAGTCCCACCAGGCAGGTAGAGTGCCGGGCCCCATGCCTCGAAGGGGCCCACCACAAGCGGGAAAATATGACTGGTCAAACCACACGACATGCACAGATGAGAAGAATATATTAAAAATTTTAACAAAAATAGTAGAAATGAAACAGTACAGCAACGAATACTCACGGATATTAATTGCAGAGGTGAAAGAAGCTATGCAACACTTGAAGTACAATAAATCTCCTGGACAAAATAATATTACAAAGGAAGAATTAGAAGTGCTGGGGGAGTACTGCATAGAAATAATCAACAAAATGCTAAATGACATTTATAACAGTGGTGACATTCCATCTGATTTATTACAATCAATATTCATAGCTTTACTGAAGAAACTTGGTGCAATAGAGTGTGAAGACCACCAAACATTCAGCTTTATGAGCCAAATGCAGCATCACTGAGGCATCGATCTTAGCTCCTAGGAGTCTATAGTCCTTGATCGCTCAGTTTGGTACACCAAGATCACTGTTGGTATCACTAAATTTGAAAAAAAAGAAGAACGCTGCGGACAAATTACAAGAGACGAAAGTGGAAGAAAAAATCTGCACGCACTCCTGCACGCACTACAAAAGCTCCTTCTGGCGTGAATCGGAATCATCGGTCATCTGCGAACGCACAAACTAAAACCCAAGATAGACAACCACAAATGATCTGTTTTTTCCTCTTATTTATTCATTGTTTTTTTTTTCGTGCTTATGCTCTCACCTTGACTTGCGAAGAAGAAACATCATAATCGCGAACCACATGAACCAGATCCTACTTCGTATAATCATGAGACGAACAAAAGGAAGAAATTGCAGAAGAATAATGTGGATTTGTGGAAGGAAAAGGCACATGAAATTCCATATATATTACTAGACATAATCACTCTAAAATGCACATTTTACATTCTATATCAAGTGACGATTAAATCATGTGTGATCATTATCATTATCAAGTGCCGTGCCGAATAGCGTTGGCGATCTTATTTCTCCATGTACATCGATCTCTCAAATATGGCATCATCTCTGTTGGTGTCGTCAATCGAAGCCATTTAGTCAAACTGTCCAATATCTTTTCTCTAGGTCTTCCCCTTGATCTTTTCCCTGCTATCGTTCCTGTTGTTAATACATTTTCAATGCCTCCTCTTCTCATTTTGTGCCCAATAAATGTTGACTGTTATTTTCGGATATAATCGATAATGCATCTTTTCACATCCATCCTTCTAAGACATTCTTAATTAGTAATCTTTCCTGTCCAAGTAATGATAACATTCTTCGAATAAACCACATTTCCGCAGCCTCCAATGATTTTTGTGATGTCTTATTTATTCTCCGCGTTTCACTTCCATAGAGTAGCACTGGTTAAATGTAGCATTTGAGGACACGTTTTCTAGTATCCATCGATATGGACTTGTTGCATAGGATATTTTTAATTTGTAATACTAACATATAAAATAATGTTGTTAATGTGTTAGTATACTATTAAATGAAAGCTATTTAAAAGAAAAATCTCGGGACTAACATGTCTGTGCTTAATTTTGTCAAATGTACCAGCAAAAAACACCTTACAAACTGCTACATTTACAACTTGTCATTTAATTACTTTCTGCCAGGTTTCTATACATCTTTGGATCGGATCTCATATTTGTTTTAATATGGACTCTTTTATATGGAGTCTTTTATTTCGTCATGTGGTGGGTCATTGGCGCAAATAAAATAGCGACATAACGCATTTCAGTTCTCTAGACTACATCCTGAAGGAAATCTGGTAGTACCATTATCCTGCGTTAAGAGAGAAGCAGCGGGAATTTGAAAATAAATGCCGAAGAAGAAAAGAAGACCAAATAAAATGGGTTCATTAGTAGTTCTTCCGTGTTTCGGAGACGCCCAATAGGCTAGTGAAAAGCCCATCCGCTGTCTTCGTGTTAACTTAAAACGTGAAAGCTGTGTATTATTTTGTTACTGAATTATTCACCTGATGATTTCTGTACGAAAATGATAAATGCACAAGAGAAGAAAAGAAAGAAGGAACATATGAAAACCATATGCAAATATAATAAACGAGAATACTTGAAGTTTATGCTCCGAGAGAAGGAAGAAATTAGAATAAAAATATTTGTCGTGACGAAGCAGATTACATAACCGTCTAGAGATAATAATATGTTCAAAGAGATGGCAGTAGGCAATGTACCAGCTTGTATTATATCACGTGATATACCAGATTTCAGACGAAAGTAGTTAAACATTCATTATTCAGTTCTAAAAGAAATTACTATTGTTAATGTTTATTCATTACTATCACTAATGTTTAAGGTAACGTTGTTTATGATGCCACATTTTTATTATTGCTCTTATTAAAGGTTCTTGGAAGGTAAAAATATTTTTTCCCCTAAAATTTTTAATTTTGAGAAAAAGCACTACATTTTCCAGTAGTTTTGTAGCTTTATAGTTAAAGTGTGTGGGAGGGGGTGAGAAGAGATAATTACCATTAGTTTGTAGTGTTAGATCGTGACCCTCGACTTTATAAGACCTACTGGCTAATGGAAAATCATACCTTCTAAAATGACTCACCCCATTGATTCCAGCTTCTTGTCGCGGAGATTTTTATTTTAGCCAGCAGAGGCTGGAAATTAAGACTGGCCAGGCCTTTCTACCAGCATACGGAAGGTCTGTTGGCAACCACCAATGGCCACCGAATCAACCACCAGGCAACATTATATTTCTAGAAGATGATATGATTGTATAGTGAGGGCGTTTTATTATGTGAAAATCATACCAACATTCTATCTTTACAGTTATATGTTTTTATCTCGTTATATCCTGTTGTTGATCATACCCCATGGAGTAGAAAGCAGTCCAACTTGTGGCATTGCACTTCATCATAGAACTTAGGTCCTGTGACCCGGACTTCATCCGTTCGATTCTGTATGTCGAACTGATAGCCAGACACCAACTAGAGGAAAGGGGAAACCTGAAGTAAAACCACCAGATTCTGGACGTGACGATCCTATATCTTTTCACATTTGGCAGACTTGGCGCAATTTGTAAGTGGCGGAGAATGGAGAGTGATGAAGCACGCATCAGATTCACTACCCATGGATGGGAGTCTGGGTAGAGCTAAGAAAAAGCAGCATGGAACTAGTTGAAAAATGGTGTTTCTGGTCCCAGGCCTTATTTATTTGGATCAGCCCCCCCCCCCTGGGCTTGAGAGCAATCTCCAGAAAAATATAACCACAACATGAAAGTGCCTAAACACAAAATATAATATAAGCTCGGACGTTTCCTCATTAAAGGTCCGCGTCAGGCAGTTGCCTCCCCCCCCCTTTCTCGCCGGCTGTCTTGAGCTAAAAATCAGCCATATTGTCGTTGCGGAGACGGAATTTGATGATAGTGAAGTAAGTAAAATGACATTCGACTGCCATAATTTTAATTGGTTGTTCCTGTACAGAGCAGAAACCAGTTCTCTCAAGTTCATGAGGTAATGCTACCTTGTGTAGTTCTTGCATGTTGCTGCGATCCATAGATTATTTTGTTGTTTGATTGTTGTTTTGCAGTCTCTTCTTGCTCTGTCGTTAGATCTCTTCCATTAGATCCATTTGGTACGCATTTTAATGATTGTAGTGGCAGTCTTTCCTTCTTTTCTAAGTACATGTCCGATATAAGTCCATAGTGTTCTTGTTATTGTTCTAGAAACATATTGCTGCATGGTGTCTTTTCTTACTTGCTTGTTTGAATTTAATTATTCCCAACTCATATTAAAGAGTTTCCTAAGACAATTAGTTTAAAATGAATTTAATTTCTTCTTCAATGGTTGTTATTTTTCAACTTTCGCAACCATGTGTTCATACGGATATTACATTGTACTTGCAATTAAACAGTGTTTGCTTGTTATATTTACCTCCCATTCAGTATCACATATGTACCAAATCTTACTCTTCGCATAATTGCACGCATAAAAACCACACTTTCATATATCAGCTAAAATTGACTTTGTATAGTACACGAATGCCTAAGGTTCGATCCCATATGCTATTAAATTAATAGCGAACCATCAACCAACTATCAGAAGCCACACTTTACCTCGAAAACGTACCACAATAATATACATCTTCCAGAGCAGTGCTCCTTAACGACTGCCCGGCCATATAAACAAATTATTTGGTACGACCAAACACAGTCCAAACAAATTCCAAATACTCATAAATAATTTACAATTGACGGAGAGACTCTGGGGACCTGATAGACACGTTGTCGTGGCCCGTTGGTGGAACACAATGCTAAATTTTAAAAATGTATTGTGTATGCCTCACAAATATAAGATGACATAAAATATGCACTTTTAGAGTTTTGTCAAGATAAAATGGCGCATCCCGCTCTCCAGACAACATTCTGATAATCTGTAGGAGTGTGATAATAAGCTCAAGGGAGGAAGAAACACAAATACACAAAAGAGTTTCACATATCTTTACAAAATATAGCACAAAACATCTAGACATATATGCTATGTTGGTTAAATAAACAGTACCTCTTATGTTCAGGTTCGCCTCATTCAATTACGATCGTTAGTTGGAATTGGTTTTTTACTATAATATAATGGTAGTTTTGACTTTGCGAGTCACATCTTTCTTCTTAACATCTTCTGTCAAAATGCATGTAGAAACAAGCAAACGTTTACATACTATTAATTTGTGTCCCTCTTTGTTATTCACTCTTTTACATAGATGCTCTTCTCTTGTTCAAAGGAAACATCCATATAAGATAACATCTCCTAACTATCTAGAAGAATAAAAATTGAATGTCGCAAACGACAAGGTCTAACGACGACATAATCAGCCCTGAGAGGAAGAGATCGCCAAACTTGGACGGGACGAAAATGAAATGAGAGGACCAATAGTTCTGGCATTTGGTAGCTAAGGAAGCCTGTCTGATTGGACAAAGAGTGTTGTTGACGTGTTCGACATGGCGGAAATACAAGGGGCAGATAAAAGTCGCAAGTAAAAGAATGATTGGAAGAACGAAGAAATCAGAAAAATGAGATGAATTTGCACAAAAGTACATACAGAGAGGAGAATACCTCACAGATGAGGTGTAAAATAATAAAATGATGTATGGAGATTTGGGTGAAGAGTTTGTCAATATATGGTTGTGCTGGCGATTTCAGGAAAACATTACATTAAAGAAGAGAAATATACAAGATGAATGATAGCTTCAACGTAGATTTTGCCAAGACACATTTGGTTATAATAATAAATATTCTTCTTTTTCTTGTTTTCATTTCCTCCTCTATCTTCATCTTATGCACTGCCTCTAGTATAATCTCTCCTATTTTGTGTTTGTAATCTAAGCAATCAAGTATACATATATAAGACATCGTTCGTCAGAAAATATTTGCACTTTGCAAAGGTAGGTCAGCGACAGTGTGGGAGACCTGTCAACTGAAACGTAAATAAGAACGAATAAAATCTGCATAATTTGCATAAAATCTATTGGTTGGCCTTGGCTATTTTTTACATGCGACTCCAAGTAGGTAAATATTGACCAACTATAAGTCCAGCAATAATAAAAATAAAAGGAACAAACAGGGTCCAAATTAATTCAGCTAGAAGGCCTATAAAGTACAGAGCCACTGTTCAATCTTAGTACAAAAATATTGTTAAATATTAGGGGGAAAGGAAGTCTGAAAAAAAACAACGTTTGACAGTTTCTGTGACAAGGGGAGGGAAAAGGAGGGGGGAAGGGGGAGGTTTCACCAAAAAATGGACTTATAAAATACTGTATTTGTATGCACACAATTGTATAAATTATAAACATGTCTCTATATATGTTTAAAAGTCGTGTAGTTTTTCTCGCACTTTTTCAACTGAAACAATTGTTTATATTGAGAGGGAAAGGAGGTGGAAGGGGGGGAGGGAGAGATAAATTTGTGGTTTAAACTTGTTGAACATAAATAAGCAGGAAGGGTGGGGTGGGGTTGTTGACAGTTGTTGGCACGAGGAGAAGGGGTAAAATTGTGGCAAAAAAATTGACGAAATTTATGAACAACTCCCTTTTCTATAACAGCATGGCATTACTCAAGTATGTGATGATTGGCCTCGGTAGAGTAGAGTGAGCGGAATATGTCACTAGACAGCACAACGAGTAGAAAAGCGGTTCTCAGCTTAGCGATGTTGACCGCATAGAGAGCGGAGAGGTACACAAAAATCACTTTTTATCCCCTGCATCCCGTGCTATTTTCCAATCGTCTGGACTTTGTCGAATATACCAGGACAAGAGAACGAGGTTGACCAATAGGGTAACTTTTCCTTATTATATTCCAAATACTGTGCATCTACAGTTCAGACACAGAACAAAAAACCCACAGACGCTCAATTCTGATCATACGTGTCCCAAATGATACTTATGCCAGGATTTGTCTTGTCAGCAATCTCTGCAAACACCAGGGAAATGCAAAATACAAGTCTAAAGGTGTTATCATCATCGTCTGCGATGGGTGGATATTAACAGAATGGTATGCTATATCCTTCCTTCCGTATATTATATGAATCAGAAAAAAAGAGCAAGGAATAGTGACAATGAAACCTGCCATTAGGTCGTAAGAATGGACAAAGAATTGTTGAATGTGGGTTTGCTACTCTATTATTGATGACATAAAAACATATGATGAAGTTAATGTGTTGTGCCCAAGGCGCATACACCAGTTCCAATCTATAAAACATAACACAGTGATATGTCCATGACGATGCAAGGAATAACCAACTCTATGTTTAAGGCGTAGATATATCTGAGGTAAATATTAAATGATTGGCTTTTTTCTATTGCCGCAGCTGGGATGATGACCATTGAAACTCCATAAGAGTGAATTTGTTACTAAGGCAAGAGGTGCAGTAAAACTCCACTTCCTGTTATTGCGACAAAAAGATACACACCACCTCCTGCTATAGCGACAGATTACTGTGTGAATTTGTCGCTATGGCAGGAGGTGGAGTTTTATTTTCAATTCCAGATTAGTTGTTCTCAGTCATTTAAAAAAATTGAAAGGTTTTTCATATTTTTTGTAAACTCATGATGAATGTTTTGTGTAGTGTGACTGTAGGGTGCATCGCCACGAACTTGGAAGTCTCTACTTCAGAGAACTTTGAGTTTCTTGCAAACTCAACCATAATAATAATAACAATAAATAATAAAATAATAAAGTTAATAGTGCGTTTTTAAATGACTAGCAAGTCCAATGCGCGCACAAAATGTTCTTTTACAGAATTGACAACAATAGAAGGTGTGAGGTTGAGATGTTTTTTTCTTTTCTACGTGTCCGCTTCTGTCTTGCAGTTTCTTGTCTGAATTCTTCCGCCGCTAGTGCTCTCGTTCTAATGCTGTAACGCCATGCTGTTCTATCCTGAGCGAGGCTCTCCCAAGCGCCTACGTCAATGTTAAGATGTTTCAAGGATGACTTGAGCGTGTCTTTGAAACGCTTTTTCTGTCCACCAGCTTTTCGAATTCCTGCCTTTAGTTCTCCATAATATATTTGTTTTGGCAAACGCGAGTTCTCCATACGCACAAGATGGCCTGCCCAGCGCGCCTGCGCCTTCATAAGTATTGTGTGGATGCTTATTGAGGTTGATAAGAGAGCAGTAGTCATGCCACAACCAGCACCTGGAAAATACTGCCTCAAGCCATTCATGAAAGTAAATGGCGTAGCACTAAAAAGTTGTAAACAGATTCACATATCTATGTAGTACATTATCACAAAATGCCAACCTTGATGATGAAGTGTATACAAGAATAGCTAAGGCAAGCAACACTTTCGACAGATTGTACGTAAATGTGGCACATGCATTTCATTAATCTCCAGACTAAGCTGAAAGTTTACAAAGCAGTGGTACTTCCAGTGTTGATTTACGCTAGGGAAACATGGACTGTGTATAGAAAACATGTGAGGAAACTCAATAACTTTCACACAATCTAAGAAAAGTTATAAACATCAGATGTCAAGACAAGATTCCGGATACCACTGCATTTGACAGATCTGGTATCGCTAGCTTTGACAATATTCTGATGCAGACACAAATTCGTTGTGCAGATTATCTTGTACGTATGGTAATTCATTGTCTGTCAAAAATACTTCTCTATGGTGAGTTGCAGAAGAGCAGACGATTTCAAGGTGGCAAAACGAAGGATTATACGGACGAATTTAAGACTTAACTTTGAAATAGACCAAGATACACTGGAAGAAAAGCACATTGATAGCATGTCCTATTCAGGATGCAGCCATCAACACAAACATTTTTTTCTGTAGTGATTTTCCAGGCAATATAAATACGCTTGCCATTTCTTTGTGAACGGTCCGGATGCCCAATTGCCAGTGGCGGGATTCGAACACGGTACCTTGGCCGTCACAGACGCGCACTGCACCACGCCACCACAATGCCGGAATAGAGGGGAAGAGCTTGCACAAAATAGAGCTAGATGTAGCTTAACAGTAAAAAAAGCGCAGCATCTTGCGGGAAGAGAAGAGATGCAATAGCTCAACAGCGGAGAGTTGCAAGAAAGTCACGGGTATATCAAAAATCGTCTACAGTAGTCATTCCATGTCCAAACTGCCCATGAACATTTGCGGCTCGAATAGGGCGTATTAGCTATTTATGAACTCATAATCAAGGACATAATTGTAATTGCATTTCGAATGTAGATGTAACAAATAGTTATCGTCACTTGTGATGGACGAACACATTGTCTGGATAATTTTTGTGAGATGTTTTAGTTAAGACACGGACATCTATATATACAAGAAAGGACTAAGATAGGCGTCACAGTAATGGGCAATTGCTTATAATCATTGCCGAGAATTTCTCGTTGATTAATTTGTGAAGTCCTTCTCAAACAGCATCACCCATCTTATCTGAAGTGATATATTGGTGGGTTGTCAATTTGTGAATACTTTATGTTTCCAGCCAATGAAATTCACAGAAAAGGCCATATAAGCCAAGATTAGTGACGCTGGATGATTACCCTGGATGAATGCGGTCCTTGATTTCTAAAAAAGTCTTTATAAGTGAGAATTGGTTCAAGACGGGAAATCCCAAAGTCCATAGGCGAATGTTTAGTGACAAGTCACCCTAAAAATGACGTTGCTGTTAATATTGCTAGTATGTCTATAATTGATGAGAGACTCGGTTTTTAATAAGCATGTAAGCTCTACTGAAGGAAACTTTCATTTTGGTTATACAGTCATTGAGTGAGATTTCAACAGTTTAGATAGAAAACAAGTTGTTTTCCAGAATATCTCGTTATACAGACCACTCATTTTGCTGATGAGATTGATCATTGGTCACTTTGTGTTGACTTTGTGTTGTCAGCCAATGAAAGGAACCGAAAAAGTTGGATCAGTAAAAAAAAAAGTACGATGTCTGGAATCAGAGCGCAGGGCATATAATCTTAAGAAGGACTTCTTACAAATTATATGTTAAAAATATTGTTACAAATGTAGAAACTAAAAGAACGTACGGTATTTTTTGTTTACAACTAACTGTTAGCTTGACGTGAGAAATCACAAATCCACGTATATAGAGATCCGTAGTTAAAGCCAATGGTAGTTATAGATTATTAAACTTGTCAGTTTCGATATTGGAATTTCTGACTGTCTGGACAATCTCCACGTTGTAGTTCTATCGACAGTAAAGTAGGTATTTCGAGCAGACAGATGCTAATTACATAAGGTAACTTAACTTCGGTTGTGGCAGCCTAGATATTGCTTTTGGAGCTTCCTTCACTGATCGTCTCTTTATAGTTTCGCATCTGCTTATAAATAGCATAACATTCAATGTATGAATGTGTTTTAACGAAATAGTAGACTGGCTAGAAAATCCAGAGAAATGAATCATTCGGACATAACAATTTGTCTCTGCCATTTGTAACATACCTAGATCTTTCATTTCTTAATATCACTCCAATTCCATCTTCTCACCTGTAGATACCAATATATTTTAAAATACAGATTGAACTCTAACGGAGTGTTGTCTTAATCAAAAATGAACGGATGTACAAAATTCCCACTCCATACTTTTCCAGATCAACGCAGGAAGTTATAGAGTGAAAAAAAGCCAAGACGTGATCATTGTCTATCCGTCTAATGTTAATCAGACATCATTTACCAGCATCGTCTATGATAGTTGGACTTCTTTTTCTTCTTTCCTTCCTCTTATATCCTTTACGGGTGTAGAGATAGATACAATGTTCGTGTTCTCGCTTTTCTGGCAGCTTCAGATAATGTTATTTGGTGCTCGTGTAATGTCTCTTTGATGTTGTCGATCCAGTGTACTCTAGGTCTACCCTTGGCTCTTCTGTCTGCTTCTCCTCTCTTCATATATGCTTTATAAACTAATGAATCACACATCATTCTTTCCAGATGACCAAACCATTGCATATTTGGACTACTTATGCCAAATGTGTGGTCATAAAAATACTCTGAACTGACCTATGGAAACTGAAAGAAACCTTTTCTGTGCCTCAAAGGTGCCTGAAATCAAGATTTGACTGGGCTATATAAGAATACTGCAAACTGAAGGGATATTTGCCAAAGACAGATCTATATAGAAACAAATTATACTAGAAGTTCAGAAAACTGGGAAACTAGATTGCGACGGATGTCTGATACTAAACGGGAAATATGGAGATCAATCTTGCGAGATTCTCACAAAGGCGCTATCTCCTATATTTCTTAGAAAATAATTGCCATTCCAATGAAACCCTTAATCATCATGTAGATTCGTTTTTTTAAACGTGGGATGCACAATACGCAATGTATTTTTTAGGGTTTAAATTCTGGGTTTTGTAGTTGAAAATAAAGTTGAGAGGGACGGATAACATATGGGGTAGCCCAAGTACAAAGTACAATGAAGCCATACCTCTACGCCCTTTGAGCCCTTTTTGAGAGCCGGCCGTTAACTGCAGACATGAAAAGACAATTACAGGCCTACAAATATAAATTATAAAGATCTGGGAATCGTAAAACATCGATCCTGTTGAAAGCCAAAACGTGGCATATCATAAATGCATGTCATAAATATTTATACCAATACTGCGTTATCAGTGTCATATGTATACAATACTGAAGAAATGTAATTAAGTGTTTATCGCTAAATGAGGAGACTTGAGACCGAAGTTTTGACTATAAACAACAAGACTTATTTAGGTAAAACACAAGAAGCAATAGTCAAAGAAATTAATGATTCTTTAGGACAGAGTGGTAGGGACGGGGATGTTTGGAAAGGACAAATGTTTGAGATAAAAGTGGGACCACAGGACGAAAATATTGAGAAACACTTGTTGTTTATTGTTGCATTTTTCAATTACATGACACTAATTACAAAATGGAATCTGTAGCTATCTTTTCATTACCAGCTAAGTTGCATTGTGATTGTCATTTGACGTATTCTTTCCAGAATGTTGTCTTCCCAATGAACTCTCTGAACCCCTCTCTGTCTTGGCGATGCGGCTTGTATTTTCTAGCGATGTATTCATGCTATCTTTAATGTCGTCAGTCCATCGTCAATTTGGTTTGCCCTTCCTCCTTTGTCTTTCTAAATAGTTGTGTCTCTTAAGCATTGTGACTATGTTTGCTTAATGTACTCATATTTTTGTTGCTGTTAATCGAATAATGTCTTCAACTGATGCTGATTTTATTTTATATGCATTTTTAAATGTGTGTACCAATAGGTTTCAACAATTTTTCCAAACCTTTTGATTCATTGCCTCTCAAACAATCTACAATAAGAACAGGTTAATGTAAGATGTAGTCTTACACAATCTACACTGAGAGAAAGGTGATGTAAAGTGTAGTCTCAAGTAATCTACATAGAGAGAAGATGATATAAGATGTAGACAAACAATCTACACTGAGAGCAAGGTGATATAAGATGTAGTAGTATTATCAATAAAGTAGGTATTTAGTGCAGACGGAGGTAAGTATACACCACTAATAAAGTAAAGTAAACTAATAAATAATGTATCTATATCAATACTGAAGTAAATATGAAGAGTATGCCGATGCAAAATTGATATTTAGAGTAAATTATTGCACGTTGTAGCTCTATCGTCAATAAAGTAGATATTGCTAGCAAACAGATGCTATTTAATATCATCAATAGAGTTGATATTAGACTATACCGAATTATTGAAATGAACAACAAAGTTGATATTTAGAGATCAATGTAAATTGAAATATCAATAATAAAGTACATATTAGAGTCGATTGGTGTAAGTTGTAATCCTGTCAACAATGTCGACATTTAGAGTAAGTTGAAATATCAGCAGTAAAGAAGATATTTAGAGTAGACTTATGTAAGTGAAAGCGCCAAAATTACAGTAGATATTTAGAATAGAATCATGCAAGTGGAACTACCAACAAAAAGTAGAGTAAGTTGACATACCCACAATAGAGGATTTAGGAAAGATTTATGTAAGTAGAAGCCCAAACCTTACAGTAGATAATAAGAATAGGATCATGTACGTGGAACTACCAGCAAAAATATATATCTTTAGAATAGAATTATGAAAGTGCAACTACCAACAAAAAATATATATTTAGAATAGAATCATGAAATGGAACT
Organism: Meghimatium bilineatum; assembly: GCA_034231615.1. Lineage (NCBI taxonomy): Eukaryota > Metazoa > Mollusca > Gastropoda > Stylommatophora > Philomycidae > Meghimatium > Meghimatium bilineatum. The sequence goes on from CM067298.1 coordinate 62,641,086, forward strand.
ACCAAAAAAGTAGAGTAAGTTGAAATGCCCGCAATAAAGGATTGAGGGAAGATTTATGTAAATTGAAGCCCCAACATTACAGTAAATATTTAGAAGAGGATCATGTAAGTAGAACTACCAATAAAAAAAGTAGATAGCTAGAACAGAATCATGTAAGTGGAACTACCAACAAAAAGTAGAGTAAGTTGAAATACCCACAATAGAGGATTTAGGAAAGATTTATGTAAGTTGAAGCACCAACCTTACAGTAGATAATAAGAATAGAACCATGTACGTGGAACTACCAGCAAAAAAGTAGATATTTAGAATATAATCATGTAAGTGGAACTACTAACAAAAAGTAGAGTAAGTTGAAATTCCCGCAATAGAGGATTAAGGGAAGATTTATGTAAATTGAAGCCCCCGCACTACAGTAGATATTTAGAATAGAATCATGTAAGTGGCACTACCAACACAAAAATTAGATATTTAGAGCATCCGTAAATTACGCCAATATCTTTCTGCCAATTTTTTTATCCCCCCCCCCCCGCACCGTCAAAGATGTCAGGAACCCGCTCTGCTAATAATGTCAAACATTTTTTTTTATAGAAATGTAAGTTGAAACAATAATCAAAACAGTACAATCAATAAGATAAGTAAAAAGAACGAGTGATGAATGTATGGACTAGTCAAAGTCATTGGGATCAGGTGCAGACAGTGTCAAGAAATGTCACATTATTCTGTCTACGTGGGATATCCTGTTTGATCCACTGCTCGCCAAGATTCTTGTTTGTAAGAAAGCTATTTCTGTTTGTGTAACAAGGCCCTGGTAACCTAGACAACGGACCAGAAAACTGGTTGAATGATGGGAATGTGGTGGGAATAGGTTATTAGTGACGTGGGCAGTTTTGTTTTGGGGAAGATTTCAACGTAAAGGTTGGAATAACGTGTTGTGAAACTACGTGGCATGAAAAAGAAGGAACTCCATGTGACGAGTAGTTCATCTATTGGTGTGTAAAAAGGACGGATATAATAAATAGTGGAACATTGTGAAAACGTAACGGAACATCTACACCGATAGTGTTAGTGGTTAAAGTTTGAAACAAAAAAGCATACTGAAAATTGCATTTTTATAACATCGACGGTGCTATTTCTGTTTCGATCAGTGTTGCCATTTTAAGGCTTTTAGCACTAGAATAATAGCTTTCTCTAATTTTTGTTAGCGCTTTTAGTGCTTTTTAGCTCATAAAAATATTATTTTCTTTGAAATATGTTAGCTAAAATTACAAAGCAAAATTGGGAAACCGACAAAATATTGAACATGAGCTGTCATCTTTGTACGTTAACGCGAAATATCTAAAACACTTCGAAGCAAATTAACACCATATTTTCTGAGATAAATACAAACATATATATTTATTTGTACGTAAATAATGTTGGTAGAATGTCCTATTCAGATCGTAACAGTCACGCCATCATGTTTTGACTAGTTATTTTATGGGTAATATTTACATTTAGTAATTGTCATTGATTTATGAACAGTCTGGATCCATAACTGTTCGTTGTGGAAATTTCCGTTTTGTTGGGGCGTTCATTCTTAAACTTCTGCAAATTAGAATGTGTATAGTAGGAGGAACAAGATGAGCTGTCCGACGGTTTACAGTTTGGCTGCAATATTTGCGCTTTCGTCCTGACACGTCCGACTCAGTATGGCTTTTTAGATCACTTTGACCCTCCATAAAAGGGGTTCTAAACTTTTTAGATGGCAAGTACCACCTACATGTAACCTTAGTGCTCGTCATCAAGGCACGAGAACATGTCCTTATGTGAGCACTAGGTTCAGAACGCCTGCTCTATAGGATAGAACAGCATACATTACCTTCCTCCCAATCTTTTCCCAGTTGTCTCTACGACATGCGTGGAAAGTCACAATGTTGCCATTATTCGTGTTATTTTCGGATCCTCTAAAATGGAACCTACTAGCTTGTCGTTATCGATCCGCTCTGTTCCTCTCCGCCACAGAGTTGGACTTGAACATGCATACATAATTTTTGTCGTTCGTTTTCAAAGTCCCGATATATTTCTTGTGCAGTAGGACAATGGTCCTGCCAGATTTCCAGCACGATGACGCCCAGAAAACGGAGATGCCGTTGTTTCATTTGCGCCAATGACCAGACACATCCAACATGCAGACACAGGAACACGCATGCCTATTATTATAATTGAAGCGTATATTGTACAGGGCATTGACATTTAACTATCGTTGAATTGTGAGGCGGCACTAATACATCCATCCAATCGTATCGCTTATACAATGCATATGGTCAACGTTCGAACCACCTAGTTCAGCAAGCTGGGTTTATGAGGCGGTATGAAACCTATTGTCCAATGGGAAATGACACGTCCTAAAATTAATGATTTAACTATTTCCTTTACTTTCATTGCCTGTCACATAAAGTATAAGCCTAATCATAGTTATCAATGAAAATCGCTGGAATAGTTAAACAAGTTATTAAAAAGGCTTGAATCTCCATTAGCCAGTATGTGTTATATTGTGTGCGGTCATGGACGAGCTTACTATCAACCTTTCTACCGCACAGACAGGTATGCCTATAGTGATGTATAAATCCAAGGTATTCAATGCTTATCACAATTAAACAATAAGACAGATAAGACGAAATCTCATCGAAATTGTAAATCGGGTACATTCTGGCAGACATTTGTGAAATATCCAATATTATTACGCATACAAAGAACACAAAATGCAAGGTAATGTACCGTAGCCGATGATGCGAGAGATATCAGACACGTTTACATTTACAAGCACAAAATAATTTTTGGAAAACAAATGAATGGAAAAATGGTAGACGGATATATAAGCCAAGCTGGAACCAGACCGGAAAAAATTAGAATTGGTAATTATTTGCAATGAGGGTAGTAATAATAATATTTATTGACCAGAATATGAAGTATGAAAAACAGATATATGCGACACCTTTAGTTGTTGAGTCAGCAAATATTGTATACAAAATTAAGGTAGTAAACATGTTGTGACGGACATCATTTATATTAATTTATACATACATGCACGCACACACGCGCGCACAACACGCACGCACGCACACACGTACACATACACACATAAACACGCACACACACACACACGCACGCAAACGCATACGCGTAAACTCACGTGCACGCACGCACACGCAGATATATATATATATATATATATATATATATATATATATATATATATATATATATATATATATATATATATATATATATATATATATATATATATATATATATTTACTGTATATAAATTGGTAGCGTATCCTACTCATCAACCTATCATTTATTTGCTGTAGCGAAACGAGTTCGAGGCAGACCACCTTTGAAATACAAAGATGTATGCGAAACCTCAATGAAAGACTTTTCTATTGACCCCCAATTACTGGAAAATGTGGCGGAGAACTGTAGTGTATTTAGATCGGCATGTGCAAAGGAGCATAAACTTTTGAAACACTTGTGAGGGTAGACTAGAGCACAAACGACAAGCACGTAAATCAAAAGAACAATACCACATATTAGTGGCTGATTAATTCTACAATTTACACTACTGAATCTCACGAATCTGCTAAATAACTGCCTAAAAGACGAACATGGTCACACACACATATATATACACACATACGCACCCACCGGGCGCATACACACCAGACACATACGACTGATGTTTTTTTAGCTGTGACTTGATAGAATAAAAGGATCAGTCGTTAACTATCTTTCCCAATTACTTACTTTTTTTTTGCTTAATTAATTAATAACAATGGGCTTCGTGGTAGAGTGGTTAGTAGAGTGGTCAGTCTCACAAACACAAGTTGGTCGGACTTTCTTGTGGTGTGAAATTTGATCGTCGGCAATACGAAGTTGTTTCAAATGTAATGACCGTGTAATACAAATTTACATTATTATGGCATTGCATTGCCATGTAACATGTCAATATCGTGGTGCAAAATGTCAACTGTATTGCACGTGCCGTCTTCACGTGTGTAAATATAAATATTGCTGATATTCTGTCACTAAATTAATTGTAACATCACAATAACATTGGTAGCATATCCTATTCAGGACGTAATCATCACCCTAGCATTTTTTGTGTCTGTAGGGATTTTCTAAGCAATATAAATACGTTCAGTTATTTGCCATTGTTTTATGAAGGGTCCGGATGCACAATTGCCTGTGGCGGGATTCGAACCCGGTACTTTAGACGTCACAGATGTACTCTGTACCAAGCCGCCACAGAGCCGGACTCACGATAGATAACATCACGATAGGTAACTGAAATACTAATTAGAATTGAACTAAAATTCTCCGCCTAAGACGGATGTGTCGGCCATTGGTGTAAATAAACAGTCGATACCAAGCATCTCTATTCTCTGGACTACATCTTGCTAGAAATTTAGTAGGAACATTGTCCTGCTATAAGAGAGATCCAATGGGAGTTTGATAATAAACGCTGCAGAAGAAGACGAACTAACATTCGATGGTTAATTACAATTTGGTTTAGTTTCTAAATGAAACGATTTTCAGCTGCAATATCTAGATCAAATTATTATTAATAAAATCATGTGCTATCTTATATGGTAGATCAGTATCATGTCATCTGTTGTGTCTTATAACGCAGTGGTTATGAATTGTTTTTAGTCCGTAACCTCCTTTTAGTATACGGTTTTATCTGAAAAAAGTGAGATCCTTAGTGTCTAAAAAAAGTCATTAGGTTATTCTTTTTACAAATAAACAAGGCTTTTCAATTTCTATATCCACATTTGTGCTACATAACACCAATTGTACCATATATATGTGAGTTTTGAACAATAAAACCAACAAAAATAGGATATAGATATCACACGCACGCACGCATATATATATATATAAGAGTACTGTGCACAATTGAAATTAGCAAAGGTGTAGTTGAAAGAATTTACTAATAATAATAAAAGGATATTATTTAACGTTTAGCCACGTATTGAAACCAAAAAAATGTAGGGTGGGGGAGGAGTGGAAGAGAGTTTACGAACATAGTAACAACTGGAAATAATGAAGTCTAGTAAGACTGAGAAAATAGTAGATAATTTAACATTATGGCGTATCAAAGAGTCAATAACTATTTGGATTCAATATAGCGCATATACATATTTGTAGAGATCCTATTACCTATAACCGCAATAGGTTTAGCACTTGATTATATCGACTCGTGTACGCCCACGTGATGCAAAATTTATATAAATTGCTTAATGTAGTAGTTTAAGTCCACGTTGTTATAAGATTTCTTTACATTTCTTAATTGGACTAGTGTAAGCCCAAGTTGTTAAGATATGAATAAATTATTTATAGAGAGCAATTTTGTTGTACGATTCGTATAATCGTGTATATTTCACTGCCTCTGGGAATTCTAAACTAGAATTTGTGTCTCCTATAGAAACGGCGGGACGGACACCAGTTTAAGGGCATCATTAACATATGAAAAGTCGCTGGGCAACATAAATCTAAAAAAAAATAATTAAAAGTCTTCAATACTGTTTGGATGTTTACTATTTCTTTATGTTTATGGCATCAAGTTAGTAGTGGCAAGATGAAACATAATAATTAATGACACAAAATTAGCACACTATTTTTCAACACAAGTTGAAAAAGTGAAATATCTTGGCACTCTTTTAACATCAGAAGGTAGATGCTCATGTGAGATAAAGAGCCGAACAGCACAAGCCAAATCAGCATTTCAAAAAATGAGAACCATTTTGTGCAATGGAAGACTATCAATGCAGACCCGAATTCGAGTGCTGAGATGTTCTATCGAAACAATTCTTTTTTTTATGGATGTGAAGCTTGGACGGCAAACAAGAAAATTCAAAGCGAATTAGAGGCTACAGAAATGTGGTTTCTAAGAAGAGTGATGAAAATACAACGGACAGCTAAGAAAACTAATGCAGATGTTCTCATTAATGATGTCGTAAAAAGACCAATCTTATCAAACATCAGGGGCAGACAGTCGTTTCTAGGGCATGTGCTGAGAAGAACACAGCTTTAACACTTAATAACCACTGGAAAGATAAAGGGGAGCAGAGACAGGGGACGACAAAGAGAAAATTTACTAGATAGACTTGTATTGTGGCACGGTTAAAGATCACCAACCGAGCTTATTGACAACACAAGAAACAGAGAGTCGTGGAGAAACATGACCGTCTACGACATTCGGCATGACACTTGATTGATTGATTGATGGAGTTAGTCTTTCCGTAATTTTCTGCTTGTCTGAATAAATTGTATACAATATTATTTATTTACGAGAATATCCAGTGAGGATGTTGAATGTAATTATTTTGGCCACATCTATGGACTTTCGGTAGTGACGTCCGTTGATGGAGGGTGTTTCTCTAATCAAGTCTGGGTCATTCCGTCGATCGTTGGATTAATCAACTAACATCGTAAAGTCCAGACGATTTGTGTAACAGAAGTCAGTTTATTCTACATCGGGCATGTCCTACGCGCAGAGACCAACAGAATACACCACCAATCTCTTGAATGGATACCTACAGGCAAAAGAGCAAGGGGTAGACCAAAAGAAACACTCAGAAGAACAATAGTTAGAGAAAGTGAAATCACCAATATTCATACTATTCAAGAACTGCACAGAATAGCTTTGAACAGACATAATTGAAGAGATCTGACCTCTGCCGTATGCACTAACTTCAGCGCAAAAGGAAAATGAATGAATAAATGGACTTACAGGTTGTGAGAGCTGGAAAAGCTTTTTATCTTCAGAAAAGAAATTACTGAGTTTCGAGAACAACTGTCTTCGTAGGATAACTAACACCCATTGGAGTGAATTCAAATCGAATGATAAAATCACATAAGAGACACTGCAAAATTTTATCACAGATGTTATCAGAAAACGCCGTTGGTCCTACATCGGGCATGTCCTACGCGTAGACATCAACAGAATACACCACCAATCTCTTGAATGGATACCTACAGGCAAAAGAGCCAAGGGAAGACTAAAATAAACACTCACAAGAACAATACTTAGAGAAAGTAAAGCAATTAATATCCATACTATTAAAGAACTACACAGAACAGCTTTCAACAGACAGAATTGGAGAGATCTAACCTCTGCCCTATGCGCTAACTTCACCGAAAAAGGAAAATAAATGAAAATGGACTTCTGCAAAGGATCTCACTTTACTTCTTTTGGCCACATCTATGTATTTTCCAAAGAGTCTTAAAATAAGTGATAAATATTACATAAAGTACAAAGATTACTATTAAACCATACCTATCAATGTTAAAACTAAATAACTAACAATAAACAAAATAACAAGGACTTTTTTCACGTTCCGGTCTAAATTGGACCTTTCTCAAGAAACGCACAAACACCGAATAAGAAACATTGAATTGCAAATGACCAGTTGAAGACGTCCTACTTCCAGCAGAACGCTCCACGCAATGAGAGACACACTACAAAATATATTTGAATTATGTGCGTTCAAATTGATTGCACATTATTAACACAGATACATTTTCATAGAGTCAAGTAAATTAGACATCAAAAGTGATGAAAAACCACATCTCAAGGTGATAAAACAGTTCAAATGAAAGTACAAAAGATGAAAATTGTGAACACAGACCACACACACCAAACTGAATATTTTGTGTGTGGAAATAACATGAGGATTTAATCAGATTTGGACTCCACCAATGAGCAATGTCAAGATTGGGGGGGGGGGGGAAGAGGGGGGAGAGAGAAACAAATATGGAAACATTTAAAATAAGATGCATGAAATTTTCTAACATTTTTTTTCTATGCATCTTAATTAGGAATTTAACATTTTCTAATATTGATAAACACAAATAATATTGGTAGCGTATCAGGATGTAGTCATCAACCCAGCATTTTTTTGATGTAGTGATTTTTTTCTAGGAAATATAAATGCGTACGGTAGTTTGCAATTGCTTTCTAAACGGTCCGGATGCTCAAATGCCTTTGGATGGACCGTCACAGACGCGCTCTGTACCACTTCGCCACAGTGCCGGACAACATTGATAGTAACCTTTAATATTAACCTTTGTATTTTATGTAGTATTTATCACTTATTTGTTTGGTTACTACGGTACTCTTCATTTTGCCGGACATCCTTTGACATTTTGGTTATTTATATTAATCTCAAAACACTTGTTTTAATCACAGTTATTCACGTTTTTCAAACATACCTTCAGGCACTGGATGTTTCATTCTTTGTGTGTTCAGAAAACGAGTTTATTTTTTATTTCTGAACCTCTAACCTGTTAGCAGAAGGTAATTTGGACAACTGTGGGTTTTGTGTCATGGTTTATAGCTTGGCTATATCTGTGATTTCGACACATAATCTCTGATTTAGTATACCATTATGAGCCACAAAGAGTCTTCCACATTATGTACAATCACAGGCCTACAGAGAATTACTGCTTTCGAAATGAGATGCTACAGAAGAATTGTACGTATAACATGGACGCATCAAAAGACAAATCAAGAAGTGTTAAGATCAATAAACATTGAAGGGGGCTGACTCCGTAACAATATCCTAACAAAAAAGCTGTGTTTTGTTTGGTCATATAAACAGACAAAACAGCATGGAAAAATAGATGAAGGCGGATTTAACAGCAACAGGGGAAGAGGGCGCCCAAAACGGCGATGGTGCTGTGATATATCAGATTGCTTAAACGTGTCTCTAGTTATGGCAGCTCATCTCACCCTGAATCGTAGAGTGTTCAGAGAATCCATAAAGAAGACCACATTCTTGAATGAATATGGAACATGATGATGACAGGCCTACTTGCATCATCGTGTGCTTTTGTGTGTCTTCTTAGGCATGCATATCTTGAACTAATTGCTATCACTTTCTCCTTTGGCTTTATACATTCCCTATCTATCCTATCCACACAACACGATCTAAAAATATTACAACATAGGCTACATAGAAAGTTATACTCTTACTACTATGTAATTCAGTTTCAAGCACCCTTCAAGAATTATACTGGGACAAAGACCCTATTTGATGTTGATAATACATTTGTGTTAAGCGGGTTCACCATCCGGTACACTCACTAACCTCGAACGATCTAACTGATGTAAAGGTAGAATTAATCTGTAGCTCCATAGAATCGATTAGAATCGATCACAGACATGTAATCCGACTAGCGTGGATCCGATGTTTACTTGATACACGCAAGTGCAAACCACCAGACATGTTTTGTCTGCATGTAGTTAAGAAATAGAAATCAGTCTTGCCATGGCTTATCTTAGTAATCAACCAACAAAAGCATTAGGTTTCTTATATAAGTATTAGCGCTAGCTTAATGAGTTCGATTCATGTTTGAGGTAGTCTGTGGTTGCCAGGGCATTAAATGGAAGCAAATAATAGTAACACTGTAGTCTACCATGCATATATGCATATCGTAAGAGACTACTAAGGAAGATTAGGTGTAGAATTTACTGACTCATTACTTATGAGAATAATGTTTACACAAGAAAAGGTTAACTCTAAAATTCTTTAGCAATTTAAGACGAAAGGTAAAGATATCGAAGCTAAGCTTTCAGCTTAGAGCCGGATATTACACACATTCTGATTTCTGAACTAATAATTTAAAAAAAAAATAACAACAAAATATGCAAACCCGTGCTACTGTATTTTTCCCGTTCGGGAGTTACAGGGAGTATTTGAGTGGCTGTGTTATAAAGGTCGCATGCCCTTGCTATAGCTATGTCATGTTCAGGGATTTGTTTTTTAAATTTACACACCGACAGAAATAAAACCCAGCCGGGGATTAAACTCTGGATCTCACGGGTGTGAGACCAACTCTCTAATCTTTCGAACATGCGCCTCACCTTGCTTTTCCGAAATACATTCTGCTAGTTGGTAGAAGTTTAAGAACGGACTCAGAAGAGAAAATAATTAGTGAAGTGATGTGGAGAAAATAACTCTGGTGATAACTCATCAAATAAGTGAAGTCAGGTTCCTATTCTAACGCCACACGGATAATAAAGTTGGGGGTTGTGAATGCAACGTATACACATTAAAAAACCCAACTATCACTATAGATAAAACTGGTTGAAATGCTGATTTTGATTCAAAAGTTAATAAATAAAAACAATGAGATTAATTTCAACATTTTCACAGAATAATCCACAGTAATAAAAATAAAATTTAGTATGAACGTTTGTGGAGCAAAAGAGTTTTCTCAAGTTGATTGTTTACGTTGTACCCTTGCGCTGTACTATTTACACGTAATACAGAGATATGATCACACGTAAATGGTAACATTTATGTTTTTTGTGATCTCCAGGTACTGTGTGGCATGAAGCTCTTGTTGTATTTGTACAATTGCGGAATTCTTCAGATTCTTGATTCTTGATTAGAAACTGGCCTCACAACACGTTGGGCATTCCCATAAGTGTTCCACCCTCTGCTTCAGCAGTCATCCGACTCGATGGCATATTAGTCTAATGCTGCCGAAACAGACCTCGACATCAGGGAACAACTCTGGCCCTTGCGACATGTTCCTTTGTTATTCCGCCCACCAACGACGTGCCCATAACTAGTTCATGCACAACGTCTGCCTGTCGGAACAACATGGTAACTGTTATCGAAGGTTACGACTACGGCGTTGTATAGATGACGTGCCATGAATCTTCTATAAGAAGATAACCTCAATATAAAGGCATGTCATCAACTAAGGTTTTCTGTTGCATGGTTGATTTGTCTAGTGAGCCATTGGTGAGACCCACAGACGCAACCGCATGCTTTAGAGCTTTCTCTCATAACAAAATTAAGGCAGGATAAAAATAAACTACCATAAAAATACAAGGTATGGCACATCTACCTTTGGAGATATTGAAAAGACAAAAGACAACTCCTGAACTCTCACAAATGACGCGACCACGATTCTTGTCTTTGATTAGAATGACAGCAGTAATTCTAGAAAAGATCAATTAGAATTACTAGAGCGATCACAGTTACTAGAGTTAGTTCAATAGACTGTGCTGATACTTTGAATGCATTAACGGAGTTGGACCAGTTTTAAGAAATGGAATGAAAGCCCTATATTGTGGTCTTCTATATAATTAAATGGATGAACGTACACATCTCCATAACATGGAAAACATTTCAACAGAAAGAATGGTCTTGAAGCGATAACACTTGCTTTGGAGAAATGCAAATAGTCACGCGCGCGTGTTGCCGTTTCGGGGAGGTGAGCAAAGCATATCAATACTGTTTATCTTTCGTGCATGACGTAAGAGACGAATAAAGAGGTATGTGGTGGAGTTGGCTGTCCCATCCCATACAAGGTTAAGGTCAGAAATCAAGCTGAGGACAGTTGTGTTAGACCGAAAATAAAACGGAAATATCACATAAAAAGTTATATCTACGAGAAACTCATTTCTTTCTCCGGACTGCATCCTGATAATTTTCATGAGTGTGAGAACGAACAGAAAAAAAGGAGAAAACATAGAAAGCATAAACAAACTGCATCAAAGTGTCCCACGCAATTTCTCATCACCCAGGATTATATAAAAAAAACTAGGTACCCAACCTTTCGACAGGCTCTAGTTGAAACATCACCCAGGATTATATAAAAAACTAGGTTCCCAACCTTTCGAGAGGCTCTAGTTGAAACATCACCCATGATTATATATATATAAGCTATGTACCAAACCGTTGGATAGGCTCTAGTTGAAACAAGAATGTGTTAAAACGATTTGAAATGCTGTGAATATCGGCCGTATTGCAATGTACTTGGCCATAAACAGTAGATATGGCTGCCAAAGAGAATGGAAATACATCTTAAATGGAAATACTCCGCAGAATGAAATAAAACAGATACTAAAGAAAATTTTCGGTAGTAAAATGGTCAAAAAAAATCAGAGAACTGCTTCAAGAGACGTATTCTAAGTAATGTAAAGAATAGATCAAGTTACTACTTTCTGACTTAGAATTGACCACTGTAGACTCAATTATCATATGTACAATGCGTCGACGATGAGCCAGACAGAAATGCGCATGTTTGGGGACGATATGCAAATAGTAGCTCGTGCTTCAAGGCGGTCGGTTTGAGAAGAGAAGTAAAATAGTAATGTAGACATTTCCATTCAAGCAAAAGGAGAAACCGTTGACAGACGAGCCAAGTCAAAGACCGAACAGTCAACATCCAAGGAGAGATCAATGTGATAATATTAGAAAAAAGTAGAAGTCGTGTCAGAAACACGTATAGCACATTGAGGCACATTCTGAGGGTGAAAGAACATTGAAAAGATAAACTTTTGTTACTGCATGTTTTCTTGTTGTGGAATGTATTGGGATGCTTTTTTACGAAGATATGAAGGTAAAAATACAACATGCAAGACACGCTTTCAGATCACTAGTAAACATCATCATCAGGTGCCATGCCCGCTGGCGTAGGAGATTATAAATCTCCACAACTCTATTTCTAATAAGTTATATCAGGACCATTGTTGATTCCTTGCCATGCCACAATGTTCGATATCAAATATTTGCTCACGCTGTCGATCTCGATTTTTCTTACCCCTGATCTTGTGTGTTGATCTTGATCTTGTGTGAGATTAACAACACGTAAGGGTTAATCTGTTCAGAAGCACTCAGACCAGTTCTACATTCGTAGATTTAGTCTTGTACCCTTTTCTTGGGGATGTACCTAGCTTCTTCTGTGATCGAAATAGATTCGTGTTAGTAACAACACAACAACCAAAAATCAGAATAGACAATACCGAGATAGAATGTGTGGATACATTTTAATACTTAGGAGCAAACATCAACGGTACAGGAGACTGCATGGCAGAAATAAGGAAGAGATTGGCAATGGCATATTGCAAAATAACACGGCTGAAAAACATATGGAAAAACAACAAAATAGAAACGAAAGTGCTAATGTTACGAACTTTTATTTTTCCGGTTGCAACATACGGCTGTGAAACATGGACTCTAAGTAAAACAGCGGCAAAGAGGATCAACGCCTTCGAGCTGAAATGCTACAGGAAGATACTTAGAATATCATGGAAGGATAAAATCAGAAAATCAGATATTATAAACACACTGAATATTCCAGAGTGTTGGTTACTAAACACAATAACAAAAAGAAAACTACACCTGTTTGGTCATAGACATAACTGTTTACAAAGACAAATAATGGAGGGAAGAGTACCTGGCAGAGGAGAAGGGGCAGACCAAGAAGACGATGGACTGACGACATTAAAGATAACATGAATACATCGCTAAAAATGCAAGCCACATCGCCCAAGACAGAGAGAGGTTCAGAGAGTTCATTGGGAAGACAACGTTCTGGAAGGAATACGTCACATGACACAACAATCGATCCCTGGACAAGCGGATTAAGAACCAATCGCACTAACCAATTAGCAACTAATAAATATACGGGAATGAAAAGAAATCTCATCCAATGCTAATCCACGGATATTCAGTTTATAGTGAAATTCATACGCGAGTCCGTATATACTTATCCGAGACCTGTTAATAGATAACATCAGTTATCAAGAATAAACAGGCCTTTTTTTACTCGGCACTTTGCATAAAATAACATAGTTAAAAAGTTAAGATAAAGGTTGCTTATAAAAGAATAGTACAGAGAATCAAGAAAGATAGTTGCTGATTCAGCAGTCCAGGAACTCTTAATTTCAAAGGATGCCCTTAGTGTCAAAAGACAAAATTAAAAAATAATTCACCCGAATCCTTGCAACCGAAATGGTTATAGGTTGTGAGTCAATATCATTGCAAATTTTCAAATCCATATACTCGGTCTCTCTAATATCTGATGCGAAAAATGTGCACACTTGCAGTTCATGTAGCTCGATAATTCTATACTCTCCTAATTCTCCACAGTTGCTAGAAAATTTCTACTAGTACCACATTTAAAACAGAGATGTTAGACATCGCAGTGTCCGTTTCCAATATGCAGCAAGGATGTAACTTCCTGCTCGCCATCTGTATTAAACGCCATGTCTATAGATTGATATAGTCAGCTATTTTCTCGTTACAGCGTAGGATTATATGTCAATAAATATATATGTTTTTAACCAGGAAGTTGAACGTAACTATAGATGATCTAAATCAAGCGATATCTTTTATATTGGATGTTTCGACGACATGAACTGAGAGACTGGTACAATAAACGCGATAGTAAATAAAAATACGTACTCACTGCGCAAAACTTAAATCTAACAGGTAAAGCGTGAAACGGGGTAATGAAGTTTTGCTAATAACATGAAGCACACATAGGCACAAGTATAAATTGATGTTTCGACCTACAAGCCTTTATCAAGGATTACATACGCGTATACATCAAAAGCGAAAAGCAGGGACGACATAGCTTGTGTTCACATGTCTAGTGAGATTGCCGGAAGGATAGACATTAGGTCAGAGGTGACACAAATAGTAAATGTACAGACATAGGAAATATACAAAGACAAACTCAAGTAAATCTGAAAACGAGACAAATAGAGAAATGACTCAACAACCCGATGTCATGCCTCTATCAGGCACTCATTTTCCAAAAGCTTCAGATTGCCAAATTCGTATATAAAGCGGTTCTCACGTGCGAGCCGGATCCGGTCATCGGAGAAGCACGCTTTGATAGCCGCCACCTGAATATCCTGGGCCTTGCGATGGCCTGTGCCATTGAAGTGGACGTCGAAAGGGTAGTCAGAATGACATTTCATGCTGTATAGGTACTCGCAGAATCGATCAGCAAGCCTCCTACCAGTCTCATGTACGTCGTGGTGCAGCATTTGCAGATGACGATATAGATGACGTTATGGAATACACACGAGAAACTCTTCTCGATGATGAAGGGGAATGTGACGGACCGGGTATAGGTAACATAAGTGCACATGTAACATCTAGGGCGTTCGCAGCTGATAGTGCCAATATGATAGTGGACGTCAGGCCTTAGATTACTAGGGACCAGTAGATTCCTAATGTTCTTGTCCCATCTGTACGCAACGAGAAAGGAATCGCAGAACATTTCACGCGTCTCATGATTCGACTGGAGAAGGGGAAGGAGTCGGAGTAGAACATGACTACATCGAGTAAATGAAGTGCCAAAGTGCCAGTTTAGGGTGTATTTAACTATCTCAAACTCCACCCAGTGACTTGTATGCTTCGCTAGACATGTGAAATATTTATCAACAATTAATGAAAAATTGACCGACTAAAGCTATTAACGAAAATAATTAGACAAAAAAAAGCAAATATTCTAGAAAAATAATCCAAGATCGCTAGGTCTGATCGAAAAAAGCCCACATCTTTAGAAAAAGTCTAGAAGTGGTGACGCTGATTGCGATAGAGGGAACACGAATCTGTCCATTTATTTTGGAAACAATTTATAAACTTATACTTTAAAGGGTAAAAGAAGATTTCTTTTTTTTTTAAACTGAAAGACAGAGTAAGTAAGAAACACACCAGTTATGTACAGTAATCTTAGAATCTAATGAATTTTACAGTAAGAAGCAATAATTTAAAACAAAATTCGAGAGCACAATATTATAATCAACAAATGTTGATTAGGCAAGGATGATCAGCTTTGAATGTGTGACAGAGTCTGTATCCCGATGCCGACGTTCGTTTCAATAACATAATGAGACTTTGAGTCTGCTTACTCTTGAATGGTATCTGGACCGGAGAGCGGAAAATTTATGGGAATGTCCCGTGTGCCCCGTTGGTGGTTTTCCATCAAGAATCAAGAAGAAAGTTGATCATTGATCATCACAATTCTTTATTCCGGTACTTTTCAACATACACGTAGAGGACATTATACAGGAGACACTACATGATTACAACATCTTTATATCAATCGAAGGTCACCCTATTTGCAATTTGCATTTAGTTTATGATATTGATCTTATAGCTGAGCCAGAACAAGAATTACAAGAGCTAACAGCAAGCTGGAAAAAGTTGCCAGCAAGTACGGAATGGAAATCAACACAGAAAAGAGCAAAATCTTTGTTAACAGAAGAGACACAGAAGAACATACTAACATCATCATGAATGGACATAAGCTTGAAGTGGTGAATACCTTCAAATACCTCGGATCCAGCATAAGCAGCGATGGAAAATGCACAGCAGATCTAAAAATAAGGCTGGATATGGCTTTAGAAGGCCTGTCAAGGCTAACGGTGATTTGGAAAAGCAACATCAGTGTCGCAATGAAAGTCGAACTGTATAAGTCGCTGATGCTGTCTGTCGTACTGTATTTATGTGAGAGAGAGTAATGTTGAAGTTTATGTGATGAACAAATTTACTTCGGTGTCAATAGCACATTGAAATCGCTCACTATTCACCATGTAGTTACAACAACAGGTTTGACGTGTCGTGTGAAGACAGCACCAGTGGACTGCCTGGGGCGTGTTCTGGCTCCACACTCGACTGACAGCCTGTTAGGCAGTCATAAAGTAGGTGATATTGTGCTGAGACTATCTCAAAAAGCATAACGGTCTTGTCAACCTAAACACGTAAAGTCTGTTATTCGGCGAATTTACGCGTACGAGGTACGATGGTTTATCGGCCCACCGGGTAATGTAGGCGAACGCCAGCAACGTGGTGTGGACCGCATCGGGCATGGTGAGACACGTAGAAAACCATGGTCATCCACTGCATCGTACTTCACTTCCAGTCGTCTCGATTCGTCTTGCCACTGGTTTCAAATGAGGTCCGACAAGAGAGTGACGGCGACGCTTTGCACAACTCTTCCTCACTTTAATCAAAATCCCCAGTGCTAGTCATTTTCACATTCACGAAAATTCACCCGAAGAGAAAAGCTTTTCCCACTGACTCTAGGAGCATGGAATGTACGCACACATAGTAATGAACATCAGATGGCAAGACAAGATTCCAGATACCACTGTCCATGATAGAGCTGGTATCCCAAGCATTGACACGATCCTGATGCAGACACAGATTCGTTGGGCAGGTCATTTGGTACGTATGCCAGACCATCGTCTGCCAAAGATACTTCTATATGGTGAGCTAGAGAAGGGTATACGATCTCAAGGTGGCCAAAGGAAGCGCTACAAGGACTCGTTAAAGAACTCACTGAAAGCCTTTGAAATAGACCACGATACATGGGAAGAACTTGCACAAAATAGATCTACATGGCGTTCTAAAATAAAAAATAACGCATCATCTTGTGAAAAGAAATGCAGCAGCTCAACAGCGGAGAGCAGCTAGAAAGTCACGGATATACCAAGATCCGTCTACAGTCGTCATTCCATGTCCAAACTGTCCAAGGACATTTACAGCTCGATAGCCATCTACGAACTCATAATCAAGGACATAACTAAAATTGGGGTGCAAAGGGAACGCATTGCTCTAGGCGGACCCAGGGTTAGCAGATAACCAAGATCCCAAATGTACCTCCACGCGGTGCACCCTGGAAACAGAAATACAGCAGCTCGAGCTGATTCTGGCCAAATCATTTGGGGATCGTGTCCGAGAATGTGGAGGTAGCAGATGGAAAGAGATTTGACTGCACAAGAGACAGACAATATCTCCGACACCACCAGCAGCACCACATATAGCGACACTGTCGACATACAGTGAAGCTAGTCAGTCCAGTCCGAACATTGGAGGGGCAGCCAATGTAAAATGCACGTAAAGGTAAATGCATGGCGAGAGACAAATATATTTCATACAGAGTACAATGAAACAATGAAAGGGCAGAACAGCGCTAGAGGGCAGCGCGAACTGCAAATAGAAAATGAAAAGTTCCTAGGAAAAGGGAACTACAAGCTCCGTCAGCTCGAGACGGGCTTCTAGTTACCTGTGTTCCTTACAGGCAGAGACCCAGACCCATTCATTGGCGTTTGGTAAAGCAAGAAGACCTAATTCAACTCTAATGTCGAGCCTTCCTAAACCGGAAATATGCTCGCGAAGAGAAAGGGTTCCGTACTCAATGCACTCAGGCACAAAAGGGACAACGATTTAGCCCTGGCCCAACTCTACTGTCAGGTTTTCCTACACCGGAAATACACTTGAAGAGAGAAAGGGTTCAGTACCTGATGGGCTCAGGCGCTATTGGGACAAGGACGCTCAGCTCGAGAACGCCTTGCTCTCAAACGCGTGGTGTGAGACTCGAACTTGGACAAGGGGTACACGATGTCGGTGAATGACACCTCGGCTAAGAGGGCGAAAGAGCCAGGGTCCAACTCATCTGTTGAGTTCTTCCCCTTAAGGAACCAGGCTCACGGATGAGAAACGGTTCGGTACCCAATGGGCACAGGCACAGCACGTCCAATTACACGAGGCAAGTTCATAGACAGTGGAACACCTCGTTCGAGTCAGACGAGAGCAAAAAAAAAAATCGTCTGGGCGAAGAGTCGCCACTACGCGTGCCTGGAGACAGATATAGAGGCTGTCACAGGCTAAGGGTAGCCCACCCGAATTGTCAAGGCATGCCGAAATCGGATGTGCTAGGCCTACAAGGCGCATAACGGTGGCACAACGTAATCACGCTCCCGGCGGAAATCACACGGATATCCGTGATGGTTACAATGGAGCGAACGAAAAACAAACAAACATAACTAAAATTGAATTTTCAAAAGTGGATGTAACAAATGGTCATCATCACTTGTGATAGACGAACAACAACAACAATTTATGTGAGAGTTGGACACTCACTGCAAACATGGGGAGACGTTTACACGCTTTCAAGTACAAATGCTACATAAGAATTCTACGAAATTCTTATAGTCAGCGTAAGATCCAGTTGTACGTAGGAAATAAAATAGAAATGTATGTAGGTGTACAAGAACAATTGTGTCCATTAGTGAAACGACGAAACCAGCATGGTTTGGACATGTATGCAGACATGATTCCTTGTTAAAAACAATACTGCAGGGAACTGTCGAAGTGGGAAGAAGCAGAGGAGGGCAAATAAAGGAATGGACAGACAGCATCAAGGAATGAACTGGACAAGATATTTCCTCACTCATCGGCATCGTTGAGAATAGAAATTGCTGGAGGACTCTGTGTACTGAAGTATCCAATGTGGTACCCCTACGACCCTGAAGGGATACGCGTTTATTGATTGATTGATTTCCGGTATCTTGAATCATAACGCCGGCCTGTCGGAACAACATGGTAACTGTTTTCGAAGGTTACGACTATATAGATGATTATATAGATGACATGCCATGAAGCTTCTATAAGAAGATAACCTCAATATAAAGGCATGTCATCTACTAAGGTTTTCTGTTGCATGGTTGGTTTGTCTAGTGAGCCATTGGTGAGACTCACTGACGCAACCGCATGCGCAAATATTGATTCTTTGCCATGGCACAATGTTAAGCTGTTTAATATTTTTTCATGTCGTCCACTCCTCTCTTTAATTCAATCTTGTTATTTATTACTATTTGCTTGAACCCTGAACATGTCATATAACCCTATCAAAGAAGGACATCTTCATCCTGATGTTAGTAAAAAGAAAACTCAATGTATATCATTATGTAGCTAAGTATGAGTTAAACAAATTACTGCAAACATTAAGTGAAAAGAACATGAAACAAGCGTTATTAAAGAAAAATATGTAAGGCATTGAAATACACTAGAGGCATTATAAGAGATTGAAAAAAAGATGATGTATATTTACTGAGAATTGTACTCCGTAGGAAGCTAAAATGTGAGTTAAACATATAAATATAGAATTCGACTGTATAATTATGAGACATAACGCCTGAATATTAACTATTATGGCTAGCGTGTCTCAGACTGTCGCTGTTCACTGCGTGCCTTAATTTAAATTCTGTAGACTCCGAAAGAGCAGTTTTGCTTGGCTGAATTAAATTAAAACTAAGACAGGTTCCTTCCTTCGCATAACAGATCGGCTACGTTACTGTGATAATAAAGATGTCAAAGATTCGATTTTCAGGCGATGGTTATTTTTACTAGCTATTTTATTGTTAGTCATCTTTCTTCTTCGACTTTAATTAGAATTATTTTATTTTAGTAGCAGCAAAACAATCAAAATAGTAGAAATAATCAGCAGTAGCAGTTACAGAAAAGCTGCATGGATATTAACAACAATAACAAAAATTAATAAGAATTATAGTAAAAAAAAAGAGCTATATTAATAATAAGTAGTATCAGCAACCAAAAAATACACTGTTAGTCGAAGTAGCATATACAAACTACGCTGGCAAAAGAAACAACAAGACTAATTAAAGTAAAAGTAGAGCTATATTAATAATCAGTACTAGCAGTAACGCAAATAAACTACAATGACAGTAGCAATACAAATAATAATTATAGTAATAGTTGGAATAGTAGTAGACAGCAACACTTAGAACTCCACTGATAGCAGCACCAATAGTAATTATAGTAATAGTAACACTAACTTTAACTTTACTAACAGTAGCATTAACTAGAACTATACTAATAGTAGCATTAACTAGAACTATACTAATAGTAGCATTTTCTAGATATATTCTAATAGTAGCATTATCTAGAACTGTACTAATAGTATTAATAACAAGAACTATAAATATATTGGCATTAACTAGGAAGAAATATACTGATAATATCACCAACAAGAAACTATACTGATATCACTAATAAGAAATATACTGATAGAAGAAACAACAAGAAGAAATATACTGATAATACCGATAACTTCTTCTTCTTCTTTCGTTCGCTAATAATGTCTATATCTGCAGTGTTGTTTCTTGTATAAATTGGACAGTGTTTTCCATTTCTTGTTTTATACCATAAAGTTTAACATTCATTGGTGTATCAGAAGGCCAGTATGTGCATCTTAATGTGTCATAGTTTGCACATTCTTGAAGGATATGTTCTGAAGTTTCTGAAGTCTGGTTGACTTGTCCACAATTACACTTTGTTGTTGTGCCAATTTTAAATTTTGTATACATATGGCTGTTTAGTCTATTGTGACCAGTTCTCAGTCGAAATATGATGACCTGTTCTTGTCTGTTAAGTAGGTGGTAGTCGTACCGTGGAGGTAAGTTAGGCTTTCGTTGTGCCTTTATCATGGATTTCTTTTGGTGATAGCTGATTGGTACATCCGGTTGCTGCATGTTTGCACCTTCCTTGGCGAGTTGATCAGCTCTCTCATTTCCTGCTATTCCACAGTGTGATGGAATCCATTGCAACCCTTTTTACACTTTCACCAAAACAAAGAGCAGGAAACATCTATGTAAATAAAACTGTCTTAAAGGTAGATGACCAACCCACATATTTTGGAGTAACATTTGATGCCAAAATGACATGGAAACATCATATCAGCAAATCAGAAACAAAGGCTAGAAGGAAGATAGCTATACTAAGAAAACTGAGTGGGACAACCTGGGGAGCTAATCAAAGAATTCTAAAAAATGTATACCAACAAGCCATTCGACCACACTTGGAATATGGTTCTACAGCATGGAGTTCATCATCAAACACTACACTACAAAACCTAGATAGAGTACAGAACCAAGCACTTAGAATCATTACAGGCGCAATGAGATCCACACCAATCATAGAAATGCAGAATATCGAAGGGATGCAGTCATTGAAAGATCGTAGAGATACTAAAATTATAATTCATGGAGAAACGTTTCTTTCCCACCAGTCACCCAATGAAGGAAATATTCCAGAATCTCTGTCACAAGGACGGCTTAAAATAAGCAGCTTCATACACCAGGCCAAGCGTTTACGTAGACAGGTATCGGATCTGCCAGAGGAAACAATACACCTGACATCTCAACCAGAACACACCCCATGGGAAAAATACCGATAACAACGAAAATACTGATAGTACCAATAGCAATACGAAATACAGTGATTATACCAATAACAACACACACATTTTTCTATAGTACAAATAGCAATAAAAAGTATATGGATAGTACCAATAACAAAAAGAAGTATTCTGATGGTACCAATAACAACAAGAAATATACTGATGGTACCAATAACAATAAGAAATATACTGATAATACCGATAACAACGAACATACTGATAGTACCAATAACCATACGAAATACACTGATTATACCAATAACAACACACACTTTTTCGATAGTACAAATAGCAATAAAAAAGTATACTGATAGTACCAATAATAACACGAAACACAATGATTGTACCAATAACAACACAGATTATACTGATAGTTCAAATAGCAACAAGAAATATACTTATAGTGCCAATAACAACACGAAGTATACTGATAGTTCCATCTACAACACGGGCTATACTGATAGTATCAATAGCAGCAAGAAGTATACTGATAGCAGAAATACAAATAAGAACTGTACTGGTATGAGCAACAAAAAGTGGAACTTTACTGATAGCAGCAACACGAAAAATAACTCTAATGATAGCAGCAACACGAAAAATAACTCTAATGATAGCAGCAACAGGAAAAATAACTCTAATGATAGCAGCAACACGAAAAATAACTCTAATGATAGCAGCAACACGAAAAATACCTTTACTGATAGCAGAACACAAAGAATAACTAATGATAGCAGCAACACAAAAAATACCTTTACTGATAGCAGAACACAAAGAATAACTAATGATAGCAGCAACACAAAAAATACCTTTACTGATAGCAGAACACAAAGAATAAATAATGATAGCAGCAACACAAACAAGAATTTTACTGATAGCAGCAACACAAACAAGAATAACACTAATAGTAGCAAGATAAATAACTATACTGATAGTTCATATTGAATATTTCCTGGACTTGATTATTTCAAATCACAGCCACATGCTTTGTAGATCGTTTCCTGTACATCATTGAGTTGTAGGTTTGGTCTCGTTGTGAGACATGATTCACTTGTCAAGACTATCCGCCAGGGAACAGATGAGATGAGAAACATATGGGTGGGGGAAAGTAAAGGGAAATTACAGATTGATACTATTAAGAACTGGACAAGATACAGTTTCTTGACACTGATGATACAAATGATTAACATCACAGATATGTAGCCAGAATTGTATTCTGATCTCTCTAAAGTGGAATTTCTCTACTAAATAAAAGGTAATTGGTTTTGATGATGACGAGGTTCATGGAGAATATGTGGTTAAATTCTCAGTGACCAGCGATACGTAAGCGCTAATGTATTACCAACCGCACTCAGACCGGCTCTGCTTTTGCAGATTTATTCTGGTACCATTTTCCTGAGGATGGGTTGATCCGAGGCTATTGTGTGGTCGAAATAAATTCTAGTCAGCTAACAATCGATCCTGGATCATCGGATTAATAAGCCACCACATTAACCATTGGCTTACATAAGGTCGCGATAACTTCTGAGAAACACTTATTCTTTGCTGTTTATATTTATTTATGTCATTGTCCTTACGCTGTTTAACATCCCCGTAGGAGAAACAGCTTGTTTGACTATTGAAATGTCCAATGACTGTCAAAATTGTGGGTATGATGATAAGGACAATATGTACATGTATGAGGATTAAAATTATAACAAAATATATTAAATGGAGATTAAAAAATAAAAATATATATTAAATACTAGTACAGAATGTTCAATGCGAAAAGTAATTATCAATAAAACAATGTTTTCTATTGATGAACTAGATTGTCGAAACGAATGCGGGCAACCACAAAAATATGTTACTAAATTTAGCAGATACTACTGAAATATATAAAATACACTGGAGTACAAAAATTATCGACCCTGACGGCCCAAAAATATCAACGACAATGGCAGCACAAATATAACCGACCCTCACTGCACAAATATCATAAACGTTGGCAGCATACACATCATCGACCCTAGCTAACCACATAATGCAAATAAAATGTGATTTTTAGAACAATCAAAATGTGAGTTTTGCACAAACAATGAAATGCGAATTTACTGCGTGCAATGCCGTGTGATTCATTAGTGTATATAGCATATACGAAGAGAGGAGAAGCAGAAAGAAGAGCCAAGGGTAGACCTTGAGTATACTGCATCGACAACATCAAAGACACATTACACGAACACCAAACAACATTATCAGAAGCTGCCAGAAAAGCGATAACAAGAACATTGTATCTCCCTCAACACCCGTAAATGGTAAAAGAGGAAGGAAAGAAGAAGAAGAAAGGTGAATTTATTGCAAAAAAGATTAGTTTGACAGAGCAAAAAGGTGAATGTAATTCAAAATAATGGTTGGTTTAAAAAAATTAATTAATTTAACACAAACAAACTCTGGTGTGCAAATCAAAAATACTTTACCTGATCCACATGCTTTTTCTTCGTCGTTTCTTATTCTGTCTATTTTGATGACCATAGCAGTTTTCTTCAAACACTTCATCTCACATGTGATGATGGACATGGGCATATCGAAACTCAATGGGAATGCGGTTATTTGCTTTTGAACAAGTTCTGAAGACACTAGTCCCGCGGTTTCTGTTTAACAACTGACTACACTACACTGTCATTTACTTATAGAAAATATCACATAGTTACACTGATTTATTGCTAAACTTACTGCTATCTTTTCCATTCATTCTAATTTGGTTAATGTCATTTCTGCTATCTTTTCCATTCATTCTAATTTGGTTAATGTCATAAACTTCGAAAATTAATGTTTAAGAATATTTTCTTCGGTCAACAAACGAAAAGTTTATTAATGACATTCTCAGAACAATATGAAATTCTTCATTCAGTTAGAGAAAGTCTATGAGAAGATTGTCTATAACATGCAGTGAAAGACAAAATGCAATGTATATACAGAAAACAAAGTGATAAAACACACATATACATACTTTGCAAATTGTCATGGTATGTTTTAGTTTCAGTGTAATGCAGTGTGTTTCAAAAGCAGTGAAATTAGACTTCAAGCTAAAGAAAAAAATCGATGCACTGGATTGTGCAAGAAAGCGTAAAATTTGATTGATTTCTCCGATATAACACTGATTGAGGTTTAGCTATAGGATGAGGTTAGTAGTGAGATGGCCTCCTCAAGAAGACATGTAAATCGCTTTGAAATTAGTTTCGGTAGGAACGACAGGAAGGGCACAAGATTTAAGATAGATGCGACAAGGAGGGAATCATGAAAAGAGATGTCTTTTCATGAGAGTGAAGTGATAATGTAAGACGCGAGTTAATTGTATTTCTAGTGTGGGTCGATAAAACCAGCAGATTTGTTTTAATTACGTGTTTGAAATCCACTATTGTATTACTTTTTGTTAAGTGTTTGTGTTGTAAAATCATTACATGTGAGATGAAGTGTTTGAAGAAAGCTGCTATGGTCATCAAAATAGATAGAATAATTAATGACGAAGAAGATTAGGAATAATGTCTTGCATAGAATATATAGAACGTTGGCAAGTAAAGTGGTTTGGTCACATAGTGAGAAAGGACTCAAGCCAAATACCATTGAGAGCTTATAATAAACCATCATATGGATCGTCAAGATAGTCAAGTGAAGACCAAGAAAAAGATGGATTGATAACAAACATCACGAGAACTCTCCACAAACACGGACTCAGCAAGATTCCGGCAACACATCGGGCCTTGAAAAAGAAACTTAATGCTCCTTCTTAACGGCAAGTGTGGCTCTATTAACTGGCTTCCACCCGGAGAAAAACAATAGACAATTGTTTGTATTATAGAATTGTCATCACATCGACTAAAATCCGTCTGTACCAACATCTGTGCCCGGGAATTGTGGCGACTGGATAACGGAACCACACTTCCGCTGTATTGATATAATTACAAACTATGATATAACCAAATTGGACTAACGTCCGAGGTTGAAAGTAGCGTACCTCATCAAAAGAGGTAAATTTGCCTTAATTAACGAAAATTTATGCTCACATCTCTTTTCTGTGTGCGTGAACATTTTCCAGCAGTACCTCAAAAATATTCTGAATATATTCTTTAACTGCACTATACTGGTGAAAATTGGTTCCAACTTTGGACATTCACTTTAGCGAGTTTTCATCAGTAACAATTACAAACGTGTAGAAAAACTAATAGTAATTTAAGAGAAATCCCGATATTGCAAAGCGGGATCACATCCGCCTGCTACAAAGAAGAGGCCGCGACCATCGACAGTACTATAAGAGCTAACTGCAAAAAGTAAACAGGACTTCATTCGGTACAGTTTTGATTATTATCACGATTTTCATTGGTTATTATTTATATACTTGGAGTTACCTTGGATATTTTTGGCATACGATTCTAAGTATGTAAATATTGACCAACGGAAAATGCAGGAATAATCAAGAAAAATAATGAATGAAGGTCTAATTAATTCAGAGAACAGGTCTTCTACCGCCGATCGGTCGCGAAAGTGGCGAATCTCCGTAGTTACTTTGAATATATTCCATGTATAAACTCATATAATAAACCGAATGTGTGATTCCGGAGCCCGAAAGATGAGCAAAGAAAACCGACACTGTTACCTGACATGCACAAAGTAAGGACGTTTTGGTTGGGGAGGGGGGGGGGTGGAATAGGTTTTTCAATCTTATACATGGTTAAGCGAAGTAAAATCCATGCTAAATGTGTCAGGCCGAAAGTAGCAGATCTCCAGCCAAGCTGTAAACCATATCCAACGTATTGTGTTCTGAAGACTAATCTGCAGGAGTTTATGAACGATCGCAGAAGATGAACATATCAGAGGCAGTATCTAGAATAGGGCATGCACACGCGACGTTTGCACACATTCATATGCACCTATTTAAAAGAATAGGAAACGAAAGTAAAACTTAGAAGTTGTCCCTTGTTTATATTCATGAGTAGTTCTGATACGTAGGTAACACGAGCCATCGCTCCCTAGAGGCTACGGAGACCTGCAGGAGGTTCAGTGATAAATGTTAAAGTTGGAGGCAATAAATCTGGGCGGTGACCAGTGGGTGGTGACCGTGTGGGTGGTGACCACTTGAAAGATAAACAACAAGAATTCTAACAATAAATCTTAAACAAACTTTCTGACTTGTGCAGAAAGTCAATGACTTTTTTTAGGCACAAGAGGGGGGAGGGATGCATGAAAGAGTATTTGTTATAAACGGGGGTCTCGAGCCAAAAAAGGGTTGAGAATCACTGGTTTATATAATAACATTTTATACGTATTTATTATTGGTAGCATATCGTATTCAGGACGTGGTTATCAACCCAGCATATTTTGACTATAGTGATTTTCTAGGCAATATAAATACATTCAGTAGTTTTCCAGTGCTTTCTGAGCGGTCCGGATGCACAATTGCCTATGGCGGGGATCGATCTCGGTACCTTGGCCGTCACAGACGGGCCCTGTACCTACCGCCACAGAGCCGGACATTTATTATTACTTAACAAAAAAAATTGGTATCTTTGTTACATATCCCTCCTTATACGCAGTAAAGAACATTCAGCAATACTAGTAAGAAATAAATTGCCAAGTAACTGTCTATCTAACCAGCGACGGTGGCGTG
This sequence comes from Meghimatium bilineatum, assembly GCA_034231615.1. Taxonomy (NCBI): domain Eukaryota; kingdom Metazoa; phylum Mollusca; class Gastropoda; order Stylommatophora; family Philomycidae; genus Meghimatium; species Meghimatium bilineatum. The sequence continues at coordinate 62,668,573 of CM067298.1, forward strand.
CTAAGTAATCATTATTTAATAACAAGAATACAATGTAAGAGACTGTATAAGACATAAATTGAATCAAGTCAGAGGAATGACAGTTTTAGGAATAGGAAATTATGTATGAAATACATAAATTACAAAATTATAGAATATGAAATACAAAATTATGCATGAAATATGTATGTTATAGAAAATTATGCCGGACTGTATTGACAACTTTCAAAGTTGTCGGCTAATGAGGATCTAGTTCTGCATTGACTTTCCTAGGAAGTAACAGTATATTTTTCTACATGATGTTCGTCCGTCGTGATCGACGATGACCAAAAACTCAACCATAATAATAATAACAATAAATAATAAAATAATAAAGTTAATAGTGCGTTCTTAAATGACTAGCAAGTCCAATGCGCGCACAAAATGTTCTTTTACAGAATTGACAACAATAGAAGGTATCTATGTGAGGTTGAGATGTTTTTTCTTTTCTACGTGTCCGCTTCTGTCTTGCAGTTTCTTGTCTGAATTCTTCCGCCGCTAGTGCTCCCGTTCTAATGCTGTAACGCCATGCTGTTTTATCCTGAGCGAGGTTCTCCCAAGCGCCTACGTCAATGTTAAGATTTTTCAAGGATGACTTGAGCGTGTCTTTGAAACGCTTTTTCTGTCCACCAGCTTTTCGAAATCCTGCCTTGAGTTCTCCATAATATATTTGTTTTGGCAAACGCGAGTTCTCCATACGCACAAGATGGCCTGCCCAGCGTGCCTGCGCCTTCATAAGTATTGTGTGGATGCTTATTGAGGTTGATTTTTCCAAGACCTCGTATTCTGGTACCTTGTCCCACCAATGGATGTTTAGTAATTTACGTAGGCAGGTAAGATGGAAATGATTTCACTTTCTTGCATGTCTAGCATACACTGTCCACGTTTCGCAGGCGTATAGTAGGGTTGGTATAACAGCAGCATGATATACTTGTAGTTTGGTGGTTGTTCTTATACCTCTTCTGTCCCATACATTGTTGCGTAATCTGCCAAATACAGCACTGGCTTTTGCCAGTCTATTGTTAATTTCCACATCAATGTTGACATCGCGAGAGAGAGTGCTTCCAAGGTAAGTAAAATTGTCGACTACCTGCAGTTTTTCCTGATTGACGATGATGGAAGTAGCAGTATGTTGGCTATTTGATGTTGCTTGGTGCATGACTTCTGTTTTTTTGGTGTTAATAGTGAGACCAAAGTTGTTGCAGGCCTTTGAGAAGCGGTCTATGGTGCTCTGCATGTTTACGACAGCGTCAGCATACAATGCACAGTCGTCAGCATAAAATTTTTCTACATAGCGCTCTTGAAACGTATCTGTAAGCATACATTACATCAGTGGTTCTATACATTTTTTTTGCCCATAACTCCCTTTGTGGACACATTTTTACGTGTGACCTTCCTGTTATCTATAATATGGTAATCGACTTGCTTTCCAGGTCATGAAAAGTATTTTAAGCTTTATCGCTATAATTATTGTTGATTATTGTTCAAATGGTCAAATTCCCTTAGACTGGTTCTGTGGGGCCCCATATTTCAAAATTGTTCTTCGTGGACTCCTTATAAATTTCCTTAGTTCATAGGGGACCATATTGCCCACGTTGGGAACCGATATATTACAGCACAAGTCTGTAACAAAATCTAAATCTTGACAACTATGTAGGCTTTGAATCTAGGATATTTTGTAAAATTATTCCATTATTTACACCGAGTTAAACATAAAAGCGTTGGGGCACGTGCACAGTAGACGTGAGAATTGATGTGTTGTGAATTAAACACGGCCCACGACTTCGTCTTGATTTGGAGAAATTTGAAAGGGGACGATTTTATTCGACGAAAGAAGGGTTTACTGTGTCAGAGCGAGTTTTAGTGTGTGTTGTCTATCAAGGCAGCTACAGTAACTGTGAATGCCGGACTGTATTGACAACTTTGAAAAGTTATCGGTTAATGAGGCTCTAATTCCATATTGACTTTCCTAGGAAGTAAAAGTAAATATTCTACTTCTCATAATAATAATAATAATTCTCAAGAATTCCAAGTTAGAGGATTGTTTATTCGATTGAGAGATCACAATACGACAATCAATATAAGGTAACTGCGTGAACGTAACAACAATTGTACTTACGTAAAACACAGGTTTTTATAATCGCTTCATTCGTCGGACTATGTGACGGACTATAACTAAAACTAGTGGGTAATGATGTGCACACAAGAAAACATAAAATTTAAAATATACACAACATATTCAACGTTTCAACCAAAAAGTCTTTATCAAGAAAACACAAAAAGACGACGAGTGGAAATTATTACAACACAAAAACATATTCAATGGAAATACGAAAATGAGATGCCGGAAGGACAGGAAAAATGTAAATATATGTGGAAACGAAACGAATAAAAATGTAACGTAAATGACGGAACAAAATGAATGAAGACCACGATCACCAACCCAGTACTAGACAAAAGAGTGGTCGGAATTGGTACCCTCAAGCCTTTTGAACTCAATTCCGACCACTCTTTTGTCTAGTTTCTTCGGCGAGAGGATGGTATTTCTCCTAGCAGTCTTCAAGACCTTTAACTCAATGTCCCGAGCTGGAGAGTCTTCTACTCCGGAATGTGTTTTACCGGAACATTAATGCAATTCTTATGTATCATGCAGATAGAAGAGTTCATTCCAGTGTTCCATACGTTCTCACAGGGAAGATTATATCTATTCTTGCTTCGTTAGCCAAACTAGTCTTTTAACTGAGTGCCCAAATGGAGAGCAAGGAAGTATGACTTTGATCTTGACATGCGAACAGTCAACTTTATTCATTTCTGTCAGATACATTGAGATACATTGCGTCTGTGGCTATGTCAACAGCGACGGATGACAGTAGCAAAAAAGGACAAACATGTGTGAACGTGGTTCATTTTGAGCTTGGCGATCAGCGTACAAGTACGAGGGCCAGATCTCTCAATTGGCTGGCGCACTATACTAGCGATGTGTTTACAAGTACGAGAGCCAGTTGTCTTATGTGACTGATTTACTATTCTAGCGATATAGTTACAAGTACGACAGTCAGATCTCTCGTTTGGCTGGTTTACTATACTAGCGATATGGTTACAAGTACGAGAGGCACGTCTCTCGTGTGGCTGGCTTACTCTACTAGCGATATGGTTACAGACGTCCACATTTCAGTGTAAGTGGTAAAACAGTGAACGGATTAGTTCATTAAGCTAAAGTTGGATGTGTCGCGACATTGATGCGAATACGAAAGGCAACACTACAAATTTACGTTTTCTGGACTTGATCTGGCTAGTTATCTAGTAGGACCATTGTCAAGACATAAGAGATATTAAATAGGAGAACATACGTAGAGAAAACCACAGATACATAGATCTACATCACAGAATAACTAGACGACATGTTTTCATGATTACGTTTGTCTATGAAATACAATTTGCATAACAGTAAGAATTAAGCTTATTTGGTCGATTTATAACACAAGTAAAAAGGATCTGTGCTTCCTGGTGTTTATATCCAAATGTACCAAATATCTGCAACACTTTCAGATGTTAAAATTAAACAATACCAGCAGATCAAATAGCGGGCATACTCACAAAAAGGTTGACCACAAAGGATTCATGTATCTTTTTCTGAGGGTATACTATCAGAATAGAAACTCACAATCTTAAGTGTCGTCTCCGCAAAGAAAGTTTGCTGCATCAGACCTCTAACATCCACTGTCTCTTGTTTTGGTTGTTCACTCTGCTAAACTGTAACCTGCCCATTTTGTGATGTTACTCTCTCACTTGTATCTCTGCCTACCTCTTGCTCACTTACTTTCGACTTTATCCTCAAGTAAGGTCTTCAACAAGGTGTCATGGCTGTTGATATGTCCACAATATTTTATTTGCCTGATCTTTATTTCCCTTAATTCTTTCTTCATATTAAGGTGTTGGTAGAACCTCCTTGTTTGTTTTCTTCTCTTTCCATCACGTTCTCCCGGGAACATCATACATTATTTGTATAATTAAATAACTAAAGTGGTGGAGGACGGTGATTCTGAACAATTTAGTGGTTGTTGACAAGGAGAAGGGATTGGGAAAAACTGTCGTTAGTACATATTTGTATACATCAATTACATTTTAAAATGTATATTACACGGATTTAAATATAAAAAAATATGTTAAAAACATAATTGTATCACACGCATGCCATGAATTATATTGCTCTGTCTTCACACTTGACATTGCATTACACATATCGATGTCATAGCTACCAGAAGTGATTTAGCTTAAGCTAAAATTAGCTAAATTATGAAATTGACATTACGATAAAGCACGAGGGGGAGAGATTCCTAGATTCTTGACAGTTGTTTGAACACGACGGGGTCAAAAATTTGCAAAATAATTGCCGACGACGTAATATATGGGCAGCCTTTTTTTGTCCATCTTGTGATGTTTTCCTCCTACTTTCATTTTTGTTGTTGATTTTTGCTCGATGACCTTAAATTTTGGATTTCAATAAGGTCTTCAATATGGTGTCATATCTTTTAAATGTCTAATATATTTTATTAGTCCTTGCTTTGTTGCTATTTCATTTTCATGACTAGTTTTCCAAAACCTCCTTTTCTAAACTAGCTTAAGGTTCCGCCAATAGTTCCAAAATGTCCAACATTTCCACAAATTCCAAAATTAATTCTAAAACTTGTTCCAAAACTATTAAAACTTGTTTTCCAAAAACTCCTTCTTCCGCCAAGTTTTCTAGTTATCAGAAGCGATATTTGTCTCGCTGTGCCTAATGGTGTGTACTTATTTAAAATATTTGTGAACCTCGAGGAATTTACATACTTGTGCACATTTTGAGTAGTCTTTATCTGCCTCTCGTTTGACGATCCTTGATAATTTAATGTCTACCCTATGTGGTGAGATAAGCATCTTTCAAAAGCGGATTCGAGTCTAATTTTGTTATATTAGAGCCTTTGACCATGGCAAATAAAGTATATCGCGGTTCAGGTAATTCTGTCACCCCGATTCTTTCATATTCATGGTACGGATAACATACAACAGGTTGAATATTTTGACTAAAATAACATTGACTCAAGTTGCGAGGCCAATCAGTTTCAGTTAAACGGATCTAGTGCACGTGACATCTGTTATTTTCTGATGTTTATGAATAATTTCGATTCTACCTAATTAGATCCACGGCCACATATAACCAACATAGAGTCAGGTCTTAGGTTGAAAGCATCGGGTCTCGGCAAGAAGTTTAAATCCATTATTTAAACAAACAAACTTATCTAGTTAGATTAGAGTTTTCTGTTGAAGTTTTCTAGCTTCGTCCAAAACACTCGTGCTAAACCGCTAGACAGTGGAAGTTTTATGTATCGATTAGCTCACGCACTCTATGCACTCCCAGTGGTGCATCCCATGCTCTTGATCTTTACATCAAGAATGCCCTCTATGACATTCAATCACAACCGTAAAACGCTGCAAAATCACCTTGAGGAGTCACGTTCATTGTCGCAGCTTCGTCTTTTTGTGTCATCAGACAAGCTGATACGGGTAGGATCATAATTGTGTGGTGTAAGGATCTTTGCCTACAGGAGGGGCACAAACAACTATCAAAACTCTCATTTTATAAAACACGTGCATCTGAATATGACACTTAGTGTGTTCCTTTCCTGCAGCAGGCGGCACGGCACATAGGGCATATGCTTTGATTATCCATGTGTTGCGGTCCGCTGTCTACAGTTTTAGTTCTTGTATGGTCTTGCAGTCTATTATTTCCCCTGCTTTAAGTATGGTGTTTTTTTTGGGTTGATTTAGACATATCTCGTATTCTTTTACCCTCGAGTGTCGACGTAAGGGCTTATTGGTTTATTCTATTTTCATCTAGTCTTAAAACGTGACCCATGTATTTATATTTGCATTTACCCATGACGTTCGTTTGACACATATTTTTGGTGTATTTTGTTTCTTAAATCACTATTTATGACCAAATCGCTCCATTTTATGTTCAGTTTCCGGAGACATTTGTTTTGGAAGTTGTTCAATTTTTGGTATGTTGCTTGAGTTGATTTGCAACTATCACTTCCATTCGTTAATACTGTGATAATACAAGAGTTGAATAGCGTTAACTTGGTGTTTCTTCCTAGATCTATGGATTTCCAGAGATTAATTCGTTTAGTGAATGTGATATGCCGAATACATCTACTTTGTAATTTTTCTTTTCTCTACACACTCTTCTCGGGCGCTATTCCTGGTCTGGGTCATAGTTTGAACGTTCCAGTAACCAATTTTTGAATACTTTTTACAGACTACCGGATTAAAACGGTCCTCCATCACATAAAGAATCAATAAACCTATGTTTCAAGAATAATGGGTGTTTTATGATTGTGCTTATTAAGATACAAATCAACCGACCATAACAAGTACAAAGAACACAACTACTTCCATCTTGAACCGGAACCGGAAATCGGAAAAAATGTCTTGTGTACTGTTATTTAAATGTTTTCCTATAATACATCATAGTGAAATAGTCTTCGATACATTATCGTAAAACTCCGACAAAACCTGTGTTCTACTTAAGTACTCTTGTTAGTTATGCAGTTTTACCACAGTTTTACCATTTATCGATTGCAGTATTATGTACCCCCGTGCTGGCACATTCAGATAAATGCGTATAAAACGCGTCATTCGCAGCATTAATTGTCATAATTCCGACGATTGTGGTGACTGCCTATTTATCTTCAATATTTTTTTATGATTAAAAATTCTGATATAACCAAATTGGACTAACGTCCTTGGTTGAAAGTGCGTACCACATCAAATGAGGTACATTTTACTTAACAAAGTTACCAGGTCACTTGTTTGTATGGTGAACACATATTACGACTATTGAATAAAGTGATCTTACATTGCTATATATATGTAGTAAAATAGCTATATATATGTAGTAAAATAGCTATATATATGTAGTAAAATAACTATATATATATGTAGTAAAATTACTACTTCTACTGTTATTATTAGTGATATCGCTAAGCTCTACTGCTCCACCATCACTAACTTTACTATTGCCTCCAGCACTACTAAGCTACCGATACTGCTGCAGTCACTACTACCCCTATTACAGTTCCTACGACTAGCCTACGACTAATAATACTTCTCTTCTGGGTTCAGCATTTGTGGTCATGATAGAATGTCGAACCTGTCGCCGGAGCGAAGCTCACTATCTTCTCCAGGTTAGAACGGATGCCCATACCTTATTTTTCAAATCTGTATCTTCAGGCCAGACCTGCCGTCTCTGATCTATGTATGCTGCGCAGTACTGAAGTATGTGTTCGGGGATTTATATTCAGGATCCACATGAGCATTTATACGTAATAATACTGCCACTACTACTATACTACTACTACAAGAAATAATACAGCCACTACTACTATACTACTACTACAAATAATAATACAGCCACTACTACTATACTACTACTACAAGAAATAATACAGCCACTACTACTATACTACTACTACAAGTAATAATACTGCTACTATTACTATACTACTACTACAAGAAATAATACAGCCACTACTACTATACTACTACTACAAGTAATAATACTGCTACTACTACTATACTACTACTACTAGTAATAATACTGCTACTACTACTATACTACTACTACAAGTAATAATACTGCTACTACTATTATACTACTACTACAAGTAATAATACTGCTACTACTATTATACTACTACTACAAGTAATAATACTGCGACTACTACTATACTACTACTACTACTACTACTGAAAGCAATAATACTGCTCCTACTACAATAACTACTAATACTGCAATTACTTCTACTATTAGTACTACTACTACTACTATTACTACTAATAATATTACTACTATTACTACTATTACTACTATTACTACTAATACTACTACTACTACCACTACTACTATTACTATATAACAACTACTACTATACCACTACTACTGCTATACTACTACTACTACTGTTCCTAATACCACTATTACTATCACTACTATTACTACTACTACTACTACTACTACTACTACTACTACTACTACTACTACTACTAGAACTGTTGCTAATACCACTATCACTATCATACACTACAGCCAAACAGCTAATATAAATACTACCAATAATGTTATTGTTCCTATTAACATGGATACTGCCTTTAATTACTACTACAACATGTGCTCTTCGATTACCCCACTCTACTGTCACCATATGAGTTCCAGCCTCACACATCCCATATATAATGATAGTCTCATAATAAATACACGATATAGTCTACCAGATACTTCATCGACTTTCTTCCCCTGAGATTGATGTCTGTAACCAAAACTACCTGACACATCTTTTGTAAAAATCAGGGACACATTTTCCCAGACACAATTGTCCCCTTCTCAAAGTTTCAGCTTCCTGTTCCAAAAATATACTTAAACACTTGGTCTAAACGACGGAATCAATTTGCCCAACTAATGCTCATTCTTTGCCTACATTTACAAGTGTTCACTAGTAAGGGTTCACTAGTCAGACTGTCTCTTAAACATCTAGCGAGGTAAATTTCCATGCTAGCGCTTCTATACTATCAGACGTTGTTTTAGAAATTCTGATGTTATTTGCTCAAGAAAATGACATTTTGTTGGGGATATAAACTAAATCATCAAATATGTATTTAGTGATAAAACGTTCAGCACAGACGTTTGTACAGGATTTTGCATTAGCGTTTCTTAAGATTCAGTCTGTTTTTGTCTGAAGTTTAAGGACTGACTGTCTTACTTTTCACAAGGGAAATGTTTTAAATTAATTCTTGACGGCCTAGTAGAACTATTACTCTGCAGAAAAAACACATTATTGAAAGTAAAACAACTATAACCCGGTTTGCGGATTGAACATTAGTGATAACAGTATGAAGATTGATGATACAATTATAAAGATTAGTGATTCAATTGTGAAGATTTATTATACAATAGATTTGTGATACAACTATGAAGATTGGTGATACAATTATGTGGATTGATGATACAATTATAAAGATTGGTGATTAAAGTATGGGTTCCTCACTGTATCTGCCCTATCATACCACCGCTACGTCAACTACGGCCACTACTACGGATTCAGCTACTCCCACTATTACTACTTCAACTACTTCTGTTGTTGCCACAATTGTTACTGCTACTATTATTACTATTAAGAATACTGCTGCTGTTACTACTGCTGCTCTGCTACTTCTACTGTTTTCACTGCTGCTGGATAAAGTCGACACACAGGTAAAGTCCGGTTGGCTAGTTGAAGACTGTCATGTAAAGGGTAGGTAAGCATAATAAAGTAGCTAACCGTTGAAACTCGACTTGGGACACAGTCATCTAGATATAAGTATAAGGTCATGCTACAGCGTCACAAAAAGAGTCGGCTAGTAATTTACTTCAAAATAACAGCTATAATTTCCCTTACAGTGAATATCAAGCCCTTCTCCAGAAGATTCCTGCATGCTGATATTAGTCATCTTGGATGCGACTGATGATTAGCCGCTGTGCGTCTACTTTGTGTCACCAGCTAATGGAAGGCACGGAAAAAAAGTAGGATAAGCAAAGATAGTTACGCTGCGCGGGATTAACACGGAGGCATATTAGCGGGAAGGGCTTTGTATACGCAAGGCTAGTACATTTTTCAACTATAGTATGCTCGTGAAAAGTGGCTCTTCTTCTTCTTCTTCGCTCGTTCTAAAACTCGATTAACAGAATGTAGTTCGGAGAACGGAAGTGCCATGGTTTGTAACGTGGTTATGTGATATCGTGAGCCTTTCGGCGTGACAGATACGACGTCAGCAAAGCTTCTGTGGGATGTGACAACCAGCTCAATTAAAAAAATCTCATTAATCGCATCTTACAACAAGTTTTGTTGCAGATATCAGTGTTGGCATTCCTTACTTCTATATGGGCTCCTGCAACACTCGGGGGAAAAGTGGCTCAAGAATAAGATAACATGGCAATGTTTCTTGAGAAATGACTCTATTTGTAAAACAGTAGCATGACATTATATATATCTAGATGACAGTGCCTGAAATCGACTCGAAATATTGAAGAGTTACGAGTTGTCTCCTTCAAACAGGCGCAAGCCACTAACATTTCATTGTAGTACTTCCTGATCGGAAGTATAACGTCATAGAATCAACATCCTTCCGCTCTTGATATTATTACATCTGCTGCCATAAAAAAGATATTTCATTGTAGAAATGATAATTTTCCTAAATTAAAAATAGTTTCCGTAATATCATCATGACACACAAAACAAATATAAGCTACCACGGAAATAATAGATTCGCTTACCTTTTGATTATAAATGAATAACTGAGTAACATTTACTATGTTGTTCGTCCGTCGGAATCAACGACGACTATTCAGCTCAACTAGGGTGATAATGATGAAGATGATATCTGCGGTGTGCAAGATTATGACAAATGAGTTCAACGTGTGCTTGGAGTTTTCTACCTCATTCAGACCGTGTGTGAGTGGAGTCTGGAACAATGCATAGCTCTTGCCTTTCTTCTAGCACCTTTTTGTTGTGCACCATTGTGTCTGAGGTTCTCTGCAGCAGCAGTGCTACTCTTGATTCTACGGCCGCAGTTAGATATGTCGTGTGCAAGAATTTCCCAAGTATTTATGTCTCTGTTGAAGTGAGTCAGTGATATCTTAAAATTGTTTTTAAAACACTTGGTTTGTCCTTCAACTATGCATGAGCCTGTATGGAGTTCTCTGTATAGCAGCATTTTGACAGATGTAGATCTTTCTTGCAGAACAGATTATCTGCCCAGCTTGTCTGTGCTTTAATCAACATTGTGTGTATGCTTACAGTCCGGCTCTATGTTGGGGCGGTACAGAGAGCTTATGTGAGGGCCAAAGTACCTAGTTCGATTCCCGCCATAGGAAATTGTGCATCATGACCAGTCAGAAAGCACTGGTAAATTACTGAACTTATTTATATTGCCTAGAAAATCACCACAGCTCGAAAATGTTGAGTTGATGGTTAGGTCCTGAATAGGATAAGCTACCAATTTTGTTTTATCCCACCAGTGGATGTTGAGTATCTTACGAAGGCAGCTTAAGTGGAAATGATTAGGTCTCCTAGTGTGTCTGATGTATACTGTCCATGTTTCACAGACAAAGAATTCATGGTATTACTGCTGCGTGGTAAACTATGAGTTTAATGGTAGTAGACGTTCCTCTATGTCACATACATGTTTGAGTAGTTTTCCAAATATGACACTAGGTTTCGATATTGTGTTACTTACCTCTGTGCAAATACTTACAAATGTTACCATATTTTCATCTTGTAAAAAGATAACAAAAAGGTATTTTTGGCCAAAAAATAACATAAAGAGGAGGAATATTTATATGTAAAAAAATTACATTTATATTGTACACATTATAACAGGAAACACCATAACTCTTACAATTTTCATAAGTATTTACGTGCATTTCTAATACATTATTTTGTTAAAAGTTCGGAGTACTAACACATTTTGCGTTACTGCGTACGATCAATTTGACTATTATTGTGCTTTGTGATTGACTGACAAAGCACAGTTTAAATAAATGACCAATGAAATGGATCGGTCACTTAATGGGGATGAATCTTCGTTGGCCATAGGCAATATTATACAACAAGCTAATGGAAACCAAAAGATACAGAGGAAGACGAAGAAGAAGGTGGATTGAAGGAGTTCCATATATTCTGAGATGTCACAATATTACTGCATATCAAGCACCCAAACGTGGCATAGCCCGAAAACCGATCTTCAATCAATCCTACGGACGTTTTACAGCAAAAGCAGAGACAAGATAATAGATAGTATAGATATATAGAATGAAAAACATGACAATAGTCGGATTGACCTAACAAGGATAGGCAGAAAACAGGCCTGGTTTATTGGAGGTTCCAGGGCATTCAATTAAAACATAATATATTTTTTAATTTTTAGAATAATACGAAATGCACAAATTCAGACATATCATAAATATTGCTTGAAATAATTTTGAATTGTTTTAGTTGGACCTGTTCATATCCTTCGTTAAAATATTAACAATGAAATTTCGAATAAAAGTACGAAAAGTAAAAACCCGGACATTTCCGCATATTTAAATAAAATCTACCCGGACCACAATTTAGGACCTAAAATAATAGTACATGTTCAGGTAAAAGAGGATGTATGGTAACCCTATGTTTACAGCTGGTGGGTGAGTGCTGGCCATGTAGGTGAAACTATTGACTGTTTAGTTGCTTATTGATGTTTATATGGGGATTGACAAGTGAATATACGATACTATATAAACAGTACAAATATATCATTTGACTATGCTAACTTGGCTAGTTTACTTCCTAGAGAATGGCATGTGATAACATAAATCTTTGATAACAAAACAGCTGTGTTTCTCTGTGGGTTTCATTGTTGGAATTTCAGAGAGAAGTTAGGCACCACCGCATTAAAACAAGCCCCCACTGAACTGCTATTGTGAGAGATTAAGTTATTAGTTTTAAGTTAATTAAGGAAAAGTGTGTAGTAGAGACATGGAACATTCGAAGCTTTACATACCTTAAGTAAACTGCAAGAACTGACGCACAAACTTGATAGATACCTATGTGATATACTAGGCATAGCAGAAGTTAGATGGAAAAATTTCGACGAATTTACAAATGGATGAAGGACATAATGTGCTGAGAAGTTACATGTGCTGAGGTTATTTCGTTAACATAAAACAGGGTTAACACATTATTAGTTGTAAACCTGTAAACAGAATACTGGTGACGATAAGACTTACTGCGAAAACTTTAAATATGACCATCATTCTTCTTCGTTCGTCCTGAAAATGACGTTTGTTTCGGTATGTCTGTTTACAGATTTGCTGCGATACTGCACATCTCGGTCGACATATCCGACTTTTGCACGATTATATTTGTGAATGAGTTGTCATTCCCTTTTCGCTCCCTAGAACGTGGTCAGGTTACATTGCTGTACTCCTGTTTCCAGATCCATTGCATGGAAGTGTCCTAGGATCTTGGTAAGCTTCGGTTTGTTGACGATCTTGGTAAGCTTTGGTTTGTTGACCAATATGCGCAGTTACTAGCTATCTGTCGCTAGTCCCTAGCACTCTGGTGTGCTGTAATCTTGTGTCCGGACCATCATCCAGGTCCACGCACCTACGTCCGATTATGACAATAACGATATCAATCTAATATACGGTGAATTTGAGAAACAAATAAGAAAATCGCATAAAAGAGAATTGTTAATTGTATAAGGAAACTGGAGCGCTAAAATAGTACCAGATGCATATGAACAGTATCATGGAAAAACATGATTTAGGAACGACAATGTTCGTGGACTGAGGCTGGTAGAATACGTTAGCATTTGCAAACTAACTGTCGTTAACAAATTATTCCCTCACAAAAATTCAAGAAGAACAACATGGCATGCACCATCAGGCCAATTACACAATAAAATCGACTTCATTCTAAGAGGTTTAAATCGGTGAGGATGTGATCATTTTTCGGGTGCTCACACAAGCAGCGACCACTATATGGTTTTGATGACTATTAAGTTTCACCCAAAGAATGATCATAACAGCGGGAATCGCCTAAGATTTTACCTAGAAAATATGAAGGCAACAAAAGTTTATGACATTCAAAGCAACGATAGGAGATAAATTTGCAACTTTAATTTTATTGGTGGATAATATCAACTCACTGAAAACCTGACCTTACTTTAGGTGATACAGCAACATAACGTCTAGGCAAGAAGCACACAACTGATAATCCCGGGTTATCTGAAAACATGCTAAACTTATGTGATAGCAGGAGAGAGCTAAAGGAGTACAAAAAAAACAAAAAAAAAACAACAGAATTCATTGGCAGCTTCACGTATAGTTCCTTAAACAAAATTATTAGAACTAAAATAAAAAAAGAGCTAAATAAAATAAATTGGATCAATATAATGTGATTCTATTAACAACATGTCACACGGTAATAGTAAAACTTCTTTTGAAGCTTTTAAGAAAATCAAATCACATAGTAAAGACTACCCAAGAGTTCTCTTATAGAAGGTAAAACGGGTCAACAATACAGATACAGATTATACAATAAGATACTCTAATGCGATGGACAGAATATTATAGAGAGTTATATAATCACTGAAAATGTACCAAATAGTAAAATACTAAACTATATGTGGATAAATAACAGAAAGGTAGGGAACGTGACATATTAAGAGACGGAGTAGGGGAAGCACTGAAAAAAGGAAAATTATCAGGTTTTGACAACTCCTAGCGGAGTTGCTGATACATGGAGGAAAAGTGGGGGAAGCACTGAAAAAAGGAAAATTATCAAGTTTTGATAACTCCTAGCGGAGTTGCTGATACACGGAGGAGAAGGAGTGATTAATGTCACGACAATAAGATACCTAAAATTTGGTTTAATGAAAAAATGCCTAAAATACACACAGTCACTTATACCACTTGCAAAACGGAGATGTGAAATTGTGGAAAATCTACAGAATAATGAGTCTCATTTCACATTCAAGTAAAACTATGCCCAATATATTGAACTATAAGGTGGAATAAATCTTGGCAGAAAAACAAACCGGATTAAGGAAGAACAGAAATACAGTAGAATATATTTTTAAATCTACGCCAAATAAGTAAAAAAACAACATTTAATGCACAATGCGATCTAAACCATAACTTTATTGATTTCCCGAAAGCTTTTGATTATGTTTGGCATACATGTGTGTCATGTGAAGTATTCTTTCCAGAACGTTGTTTTCCCAATTAACTCTCTGAACCCCATTATGTCTTGGGCAGAAATACAGCACTTCTGCAGAAATACAGAAACTGCAGAAATACAGTAATAAAGACCAACCAGGCTTGCATTTTCCAAAGATGTATTGATGTTATATTTAATGTCGTCAATCCATCGTCATCTTTGTCTGCCCTTTCTCCTCTTTCCAGGTACTCTGCCCTCCATTATTTGTCTTTCTTAACAGTTGTGTCTCTTTATATGACCAAACAGGTGTAGTTTTCGTTTTGCTATTGTGTTTAGTAACCAACACTCTGGAATCTTCAATTTGTTTATAATATCCGAGTTTCTCATTTTTTCCTTCCATGATACTCTAAGTATCTTTCTGTAGCATTTCATCTCAAAGGCGTTTATCTTCTTTTCCGCTGTCTTACTTAAGGTTCATGTTTCACAGCCGTATGTTGCAACTGAAAAAATAAAAGTTCGTAGCATTAGCAATTTCGTTTCTATTTTGTTGTTATTCAATATATGTTTTTCAACTGTGTTATTTTACAATATGCCATTGCCAATATTGTCCGTATTTCTTTCATGCAGTCTCCTACACCGTTGATGTTTGCTCCTAAGTATTCGTATTTATCCACACATTCTATCTCGGTATTGTCTATTCTGATTTTTGGTTGGTGTGTTGTTATATCTGTTGACATGATTTATGGGATTTGCCATTGTTTAAATATACGTTTCGTGATTCGCTATATTTATCTGATGTGCCAGCGCTCGTTCTTACTGCGTATTGACTATTGGCGTATATGCTCTGACATAGATACTGTGGAACTCTATATGTCTGTAATGTTATCCATAATTTTGCTCTATCCACTCTGTCAAAAGCTTTCTCTTTGTCCATGAAGATTTTGGTCTTTGTACATAAAAACAAGTGTGTGTTATTTCCGCGTGTTTTCGTTTCATGAGAAAGGTTCCGTTTGGACCGCAACGTGGAAACGGTCCTTGTTATTGTGTTTATTATGATTTAGTTTTTACATTTAAATTTTTTTTATTTTGATAGTTAGTATTACAGTACTAGCGTAATATAGTATTTATCGCTAGGTTACACCAACTTCGCTTAGGTGTAAATAATACTAACTAAGCTATCTGTAATAATCAATCTTTCCCAACAATGTTTTATACTATCCCAAATTGCTAGAATCTCTCTATGTTGATCATCAAAAGAAATACACCAATCTGTGCACACAAAATATCATTAGAACATTGTACTTTAACATTATCCAACATACAACGTAAAAAAATGTCGCCAAATTAGGTTTAAAGGAATGTGATGGAAAATAACATGAAAATAAATAATCAGTGACAGATATAAAAGTGGAAACAAACGCTTCGGGGAAAGTATTTCATTGGTAGAGACTCCGAAGAAGGAGATATATTAGGAAAATGAGATAGTGCTTTATATGTCATATCTGAAAGTCTGCAATTCACTTAACAGTGTTTTGAAAGATGATCAGAAAAAAACCATTATACGATTTAATGTGTTGCTAAATCCAGTGAGGGAAAAATACAACACAATGAGAGTATGGCAAGTTTTAAAGTTGTTCATCAACATATCAGAAAAGCAGACTTTGCAAGCAAGTTCTATTAATGTATCTGGTTTTTGTTGAAACATGAAGGTTATATTGAGTTCATTGATATTGCAGTTCTAGACTTTTATTGATATATACCAATTTCTATTCCTTTTCTATTTAGTTCCATCTATTTGATATTTCTTCATTCCTTCTTTATATCTGGTATTTTGATGTCTTCCTGGAGCTGGAATGGTAAGATGGTTTGTTGATTGCTGAATACGGACCTAGTGGTCCTTGGTTTCATGTCTTGTGACCCACTGTCATTGTATAATATATGCATGTGCCTGTGAGCAGTTGTTTTGTTCCATATATGGTTTACCATCTATTTGGCTCTGAGACCGGATACATATAATCAGTATTGATGGTTCTGGAAATTTTGCATCAGTGCACTTTGTGCAACCTCATCTGCTCAGCTTAAGACTTCAGAAAGTCAAAAACCTGTGTTTCGTGGTGGCCCGAAAGATGGGATAGGGGAGGGTAAAGAATAATAATAGCCGTCCATCGCAGGCTAGGATGACAATAATTTCAGACGTGTATTGCATTTCTCTGGTGTTTGCTGAGATTACTGAATTGCGAAGTCCCGATATAGAATTTCCTGTCACATTTAGGATACATATGATTAGAATTGGGCGTCTGTGAATTTATTGTTCTGATTTATGTGCAGCCCATTTACCCTGTGCTTTCAGGATCCAAGTCTTCCAAGCGATGGAAGCACATTTATTGGTGTGTTTTGCCACCCACACGTATCACGAAATTTGTGATAAATTATCGATTCTGAGCGACAGATTCCCATGATGTTGCATCGATTTTGAAGCTCTTTAGAGACACATTGACATAGTACCTAAAACGTTTCTTATATCCACCGAGAAGTCGTTTTCCTTGAGTCCATAATACAGCAAATGTATTGCGAAGAGTGTGCCACTCATGCACACACGTTGTCCCGCACACCTCAGTTGAGCCATTCTGGGAATGTTGGCTCTATGAGAACTTTCAATATCAGGTACCTTATTTCGATGCGTTATCATAAATGTTTGCGGATAAAGCTTGTGTGGAAGTGATTTAACACTATAGCGTGTCTACTGTACACTGTCCATGTCTAATCATAAATGTTTGCGGATAAAGCTTGTGTGGAAGTGATTTAACACTATAGCGTGTCTACTGTACACTGTCCATGTCTAATTAGTGCATAGAAAGATAATGATCACAATGGTGAGATTTACCTTTAATTGTGTGGCGAAGCTAATACGCTTCAGCTCCCACATATTGGTTCTCAGTCTGCAAATGCAACAATTGCTTCAGAAATGTTATTTTCTATTATTGTCTTAAGCATCAACTTACCTCGGTAGTTCTCTATCGATTCTTGAGAGAGAAATGGTGAGGTAAGTTAATATGTCGGTTAGAAGGAGAAAATGGTTATTGACCTTAATAACTGTTCCATGGTACTGTTCACTGGGAGAAGGTTGAAACATTATCTCCGTATTCTTGGTGTTGATGATCAAACCAAATATATCACAAGCTTTAGAAAATTTGTAATGCTGGCTTGCCTATCTTCTTCGGAGCTGACAGTGAGTGCGCAATCATCAGCAAACAGAAGATTTGTGATGCTTATCTTTCACATTGGTGGAGGCTTGCGTCTGTTTAATATTAAATTCATCTACATATGCCTTATATGTTGTATGCTATTATTTTCACAACCCAGGAGACAGTCAATAAAAATATCAGTGGACATCATGCTGAAAATTGTTGGGAATATCACGCAACACTTTTTGACGCCATTTGCAAGTTTAAATGCATATATAGCGACAAAGAATATAACAACTCTATGACCAACAATGCAGGTTGTAAGTGTCCATTAAGATGTTTCGGTGGTGGAATCGGATATTTCATCCCCACAACAAAAGTCATGCTGCAGTCGAATATGTCAGGCCAAAAGGCGCAGATATCATAGTCAAGCTGTAAACCGTGACACAACACATGTCTTTCTCTTGAATACATCCTGCTAGCCTGCAGGTATTTCATAACGACTAAATAATAATGATAAGATGCCAATAATAGTCAGTAAGTGATGATATCACTTGTGTGAGAGTTATAGATCGTTCCGTATTTCATGTTATTCAGTTGAGCCCAATTTTCACGACAACTGCCTGATACATAGCAATCATATTTTGCAGTTAGTCTTAACACGATCTTATGAATTTTACAAATTGATAGGTAGATTAGAAAATTCGCAAAATGTTTTTCGCTTTATAGTATTGTATAAGCATCAAAAAGGGCACTCACTCAAATTTTAAATGTGAGTGCTGTTTTACAGTCAAATTCAAAATTCTGGATGCAAAGACGTATCCCAACTAAATATATAATAACAGGAAATGTGAGATAGTTATCATTACTTCCAGAGTATAAGTAAAATGGTTTTTATCTTTGATGATCAAATAGTTGTTTTTTTCTTGTGGCATTTGTGTTGAAGAACGTCAGTGTACATTATGTAGGAAATTGTTGGCAATGTTACACAACCTTTTTTGACGCCATTTGCAATTTGAAATGCGTATATAGGGGCAAAGAATAACAACTCTATCACCAACCATATATGTTGTAAATATGTGAATTTACATAAAATATGTGCATTTATAACAAAATATGTGAATTTGATCATTCAATACATAAAAGTGACTGCAAACAAACCGTTGTAAGAAGCAAAACAATGAAGTACCAGTTGATTATGTTATAAGTCCATGATATTGTAAGATATTTGGTCGATGTGAGAACAAAAAGAGATTGGCACATCAACTATTTTATTCGGATTCTGAATACTCGAAAATATCGACTACTGCTAAGGGCTGGATAAAGTACAAACCATCTTGTTGCCAATTTTTCTCTTTCTCTTGAAGCGCATGCTCTTCATATTTTCTCCAGTACCCAATATTTATTTATGCGAGGTCATCGCGTGTTATGTTTGTTTACATCACATAGTTAGAAAGTCGTGTTTATTGCGGCAACTGGACCTTTGACTGCACCACACATACATTCAATGGAATTGAGATGTGAATGGTAAGGTGGTAGTCGAATAGAAGTATGCTCAGCGATGGTTTTCTCAGTTAACAAAAGTCTTCGTCTTCTTTGTCCGTCTCACAAATTTTAATTCTGGTTTGAATTTTTTGCAGAAAAAAAAGATACATTTTCTTTTTCAAGCAATTTCACCATTTTTGTTTTGTACTTGATGAAATGAGAATTTTGTCTTCAAGCGCAACATGTTATGATAGGAGGCAGTGTGCATAATAAGGCAGTGTCATGCAAAATAAATTCATTAAATTTGTAAATAATAATACAATCTCTAAATAAATGACAAATGATGACATATTCGCACTCATGTAAATTGTCATTTCTGTTCCGTCGTGTCGACTTGGTGCGCATAAAAATCATAAACAAAGTTGTATTTCACAAAAAATCAGGCTTATATACATAATCAACGGGGACTGTCGACAGACTCAGGCGTAATACTGTAAATAATTGCAAATCACGTATATTCACAACATTTTTCCGTTAAGAATCGTTTGCCGAGATGTTATGATTTATAATTCAAAAAGTTCTTGATGATTTCACATGAATTTTGGCATACGTTGTTAAAATGTCCATGTCGCGAAAACATATGTGTTACTTGATGTCTAGCTGTAACGGTTATTTGAAAGCGGCGAATTCTTTTGATGTTTGCCCATGTAAATATTATTTCGACCATAAACAAAATATTTTACAGTAATCTAGTGCAATGATGACCCATAGGCGTGTCCACAAAATTTTACATGGTGGCAGGTGTAAAAAAAATTTAAAATATATCTTTTGTTCGTAGAGTCAATTTGATATTGTTCCATGCTCTTGGTGTGAGTTTCACAAATGTTGTCGCTGCCTTTGAAATAAGTACATATACTTCTTCATGTAAGGAAATTTTGTCTGTAATAGTTGATCCAAGATATCTGAACTTCTGTATTGAATCAAGCGGGCTAATTTTTATAAGTAATGGTTGATGGTTTGCTTATAACATTTTTTTGAATTGCTTGGGTGGTATTGAGCAATGAAATGTTTTACAAATCAACTTGTAAACTTTGCAAATCAAACTTTTTTTAGTGTAGACTTAATCAGAGTAATGATCATTCATAATCAGACGAGTCAAATAGGTCGATTACTGTTTTCGGCTGAACAAACAACAAACCTTCCTTTTTCCAATATTCCTCTTCTTGGCGTAACACATGATCCTCACATTTCACCCAGTAGTCTTTATGTATATTTGATAGTGCCTGATTTGTAAGTGTCTCAATATCACATAATTTGAAAGTTGTATTTGTAGATGCTACGTGTCCTTTAACTTTTGCCCAAATTAGCTCTATAGGATTTAAGTGTGCATGATATGGAGGTAGTCTCAAACATCTATGACCATGTTCTTCAATTAACTTGTCTATTTTAAATATCTTTGTTCGTTGTGTCTGTTTTACAAGGTTAAGCAATTCGGGTTTCAAGTACCTGTCGGTAACTGGTATGTGTTCTTTTATGAGCCACGTTTTGATTGCATCTTTTGTACTTGATGATGTTGGGATTCTATCTTCTACGTTCACTACGTTATGGTATGAAGCATTGTCCATTATCAGACAAGAAGGTCTATCTAATATTGGAAGAATACTTTTTTCGATCCAGTCTTCGAATATGTGCCCATTCATTTCGGAGTGGTAGTCTCTATTGCCAATGGATTTTGAAATGAAAATTAGATGAGCATTCTGCAACAACCCATTATGTCTGCTACCTGCATGTGCAACTATCAAACGTTGCCCTTTACTACTTGGTACTGATCTTTTAATACTTCCATCTGCTAACTGCCATTCCTTTTCATTTGTATGATGAGCGTTGATCCAAGTTTCATCTAAATACACAATATCATAACCATTCTCGCGCATTCCCTTCACTTCACGTAAATACTTGCTTCTAAGAGCTACCAGATGTGGCTTTTCACAAATAATGTTTTTTCCACCAGCATACTTTCTAAAGGTGAAGCCTGCATTTCTTACAGTTTTCCATAATAAAGTTTTTGATATTTCAATGTCGTTATTAGTTTTCAGCCAAATCTTCAACTTTCTAAGTGTCACTTCTTCGTTTTTATCAAACATTCTACATATTTCTCTTTTTACTAGGTCCTTATCGAAACTGTCTATCTTTTCTTTCCTTCCTTGCTTTCGTGAATTTGTTGGCAATAAATATCCGCTTGCTTCCACTATTCGATCAAATGAACGTTTACACAAACCTAAAATATGCATTGTTCTCTTCTCAGGATTTGATAAAGAACAATAAAGATGTCCCTTTTTACGCTCTCTGCAGAAGTATTGATAAATCTTTATAGCAATGTTATGCTCAGTAAAATATTTCGCTTTCAGATTCATTCTCACATAGACTTGCAGAAGGTAATATGCTTAGTGCCGCCTACTTTCTGTAAATATTGAGACGTGCCTCTGACTTGTGACTTGAAATCGAGTAAATAGCCGTTTTTGATTTCACATAATTCTAAGTTCAGGAAAAATAATATTTGGTGCTAAACGGGAATTTCCATATGTAACATTGCTTTATACAAATGTACAGTGGAAACAACTACTTTTAGAACGGTGCACATTCTACCGTGAGGGTCATGCCTTTATATTTAATAATCAGCTGTGAGATGTAAGCATCTACATAATCCAGCGGTTGTTTATAATTTAGATTAACTTTTTTTTAATATAGGTTAAATAAGGTATCTTTGATACTGGATCACATTTCTTTGATAAAAAAATATTTCTATAGCGACATTATTATTCTAAACCTAACTTCAAATGATCAATCCAAATGAACAATACGTTTTTGATAAAAATAATTTAACATCTCGGCAAACGAATCTGAACGGACTATAATTACATTTTAAAGGGTAAAATATGGGTTTATAGGTCATGCTGAATCTCGAGTTGGATCCAAACGATCTTTCCGATCTAACTAATTGTTTTGAAGAAAAATAATTTCAAGTGAGAATATGAATTATGAAACGGACTAAAACACTAAATACAGCTCAGAACCCAATTTGTTAACACATAATTATCTAAGGACAGCGAAACTTTCATAAACTAAACCAATTGCTGCGCTCCAGTGTATAGTGGGGAGATAGGGTGTACTGATTTCTGTTTACCTCATGAACTCTCCGTGCCGAAATCGATCTACAATTTGCAACATATTTTACGTTGAGCTGGATATTCTCTCCCTGGGGATTACCCGATGTCTTTCTCTTGTTCGCTCTCCGTCAAAATTTCCTTAAAGTATGGATTTAACATAGTATTTCAACTCAACTTGTCGACGGGATACGCGAGTCATTTATTTTTTAGCTTTCAACTTTGTATCAACAAATTTCCCAAGACACATTTTATTTAGTTGCACAAGACACGTTTTATTTAGTTGCCATTGTGTCCATGAACTATGTGAAACTTTCTTGAAAATATATATCTCAAGATCTCAAACCTGTCTTCGATATTTTGTTGATTTTTATGCATATAGTCAAGATGAATATATATATATATATATATATCCCCTTTTAGAAACCTTTTCTTTATTTTTTTTTATGCTACTATCCCATGATACACCAGGTCATCGACCCGACAACGATCTTAGATATGAAATGTGCGTTATGATATAAGACAATTTATACTGAAAATAGGACGTGTGGCCGTCTGGTTGAGAGGTTAGTCTCACAATTTTGCCGCATAGTGTACGATGCTCAACAACGTTTGAGGTAGGTTTATCTTTCTGATGTCAAAATAAAAAACCAACAGTATACACGGTCTGGTGATAGATTGAATGATTTATATATTACAGAACAGACAGTACACACATTTATAACGTAGATTTACATCATATAGGAAGTCCCAGGATAATATCTTGGCAAGGAGAAAGGTCGAATGCGTGATTTATGGAAACGTGGTTGGAACATGTTCTATGTTCTGCGTATGAATTCATTCCTAGAAAAATAAATAGAAACAATAACATTCAAACATTTCTCTTGAATGAGTACTTCAACATTCAATGTTATATCAGCTGTTTCATTACTGCGTTGTGAAAGTTCTGTAATAATTTTTGATAGGCTATACTACATGGTTGAATAGTGGCCATTCACAGAGAACTACAGTCCTTATCGCTGAATTAAATAGGACCTCGTTCGTTATATTTTTGACTATTTTTGGCGTTTGATTGGCCGCTATTAACACACTTGGAGTCGTATGTCAAAAATAGTCAAGGCCAACCAATATATAGATTTCACGCAAATCGGAAACTAGTTCATGTTTACGTTTTAGTTGACAGGTTGCCGGACGTATACTTTGATGGAATTTTCCGCATTGCCACCATTTAAGGCTTATCGGTTCTATACAAGCTGTGCTGCCTCTTATAATGTCATATTCAGAAGGTCTTCGATATTATGTGCCCATCGTACTCTTGATCGACATTTTGTTCTCTTTCCTGAAACCTTTCCCTCCATGATTAAACTTTCTAAATCAATGTGGCTTATTGTCAAAACCTGCAGGTTTCCCGTTAGTGAGTTACATATCTCTCGTAATTTATTCTGTAGCTTTTGTGTCTTATATGACCGAAATACGTTTTTTTGACAGTGTTGAGGAGCCAGTTCTCTTCTATATTCAACTCCTTACGAATGTCTCCGTTGGATTGCCCATTCGTTCATTACCTTCTTAGTTCTTAACTCTGTAGTCATCAGGTCTTTTTTCACTACAAATCTTAGCATTCAAATCATCTATTATTAACTTGATGTCATATTTATATGTCTTATCTATTGTCTTCTGCTATTTGTAATACAAAAATATATAATTGTAGTTCTTCAGCCGTGCTTGTGGAAACATAAACCTGAATATTTTATGATGTGTGTTTTCCGTTTCAGCCTTATACTTATATTTCGGTCATTTATTGGGCTGTATCCTTGCACAGACTTTTTCGAATTTTGTGGTCACTATGAAGCCTACTGAGCACTGTACCATCTTTTTTCTTCCTGATTCTTGATTTTTGATTCTTGATTAGAAAACTGGCCTCACAGCACGTGGGGCATTCCCATAAGTGCTCCACCCTCTGTTCCAGCAGCCATTCGACTCGATGGTGTTTCGAGTCCAATTCCGTCGAAACAGATGTCGACATCAGGGCACAACTCTGGCCGTTGCGACAGTTTTCTTTGTTGTTCCGCCCACCCACGCCGTGCCCGTAACTAGTTCAAGCACAACGTCGGCATGTCGGAGCAACATGGTAACTGTTATCGAAGGTTACGACTACGGAATTCTCTTCCTGAATAAATTAGTTATTCCTTTCGGTGTTGTAAAGTGTTTTTGTCCTTCCTATCTATATTCTCATATTCACATAATCTCTACTCTAGTTCTTTCCATTTCTCCCTGTACAATTTGAAGTTTACCTTGATAAATGCCTCGCACATTCCATGTGCCTATTCGTAGATTTGTTTCCTTCCTTATAGTGTTGTCAGTGGGGTTTTTTGTGAGAACACAGCCTAGAGTTTGTCCGTCATGACGTTCACCATTACTGTTATTATTTTCGTTCTCTTCCAAATGTTTTGGGTCTTTCTAGCCGAAGGGCTTTCTTCCGACCCCTTGGGTCTTACTTGTGGTCATTAAAAGTTTTGTAATGATTTAACTGAACTACTGTTTGCTGGCGATTTTTGCCTACAACACAGTTCACACGAAGAGCAGCAAGATCACATTTACCTATTTAACGAAAGCCGCCTCGAGCGCAACATGACCATCAATACGGAAAAAACAGAAGTAATGTCTATAGGCAGAGAACCCAATACAATTAATATGTTTGTTGTTCGTCCATCACAAATGATCATCCATTTGATATATCACATTTAAATTCAGTTAGAGTTATCTCCTTGATTATGAATTTGCAGATGGCCAATAAGCCCTATTCTGGCTGCAAATATCCTTGGACAATTCGAGCATGCAATGACTACAGTAAATAGTTTTTGTTCTACCAGTGACCGTGAAATCAACGTGAAGATAAATGATCAATTACTGAAGTAAATGCAGGACTTTTAAATAGCAGAGGAGCTTTTTACAGACCTTGAAGAATGAACAGAGAGATCGAAACAAAGAATTTAAAAAAACCTAGATACATAAATTATTAACTTACACCAATCTCGAAACACAAATATATTCAGATGGAAACCGAAAGGCAAATCATAAATTCAATCTTCATACACAAATTGTGTTATCATTGTCAGACATGGATATTTATCATCACCAAGTGCCGTCTCTACAACGACGGTTGGCTGCAACAGACCTCCAACATCCCCTGTCTCTTGTTTTGGTGGTGCACTCTGCTAGACTGTAACATGGCCATCTTGTGATGCTACTCTCCCACTTGTATTTCTGTCTACTTCTTGCTCGTTTCCCTTCGACTTTACCCTCAAGTAAAATCTTCAACAAGGTGTCATGTCTTTTAATGTGTCCAAAATACTTTATTTGCCTGATCTTTATTTCTCTTAGTAATTCCTTCTTCATTTTAAGTGTTTTTAGAACCATTTTGTTTTCTTCTCTTTCCATGAGGCCAGAGATAACATGTTGAATATGCGAAATATCATAGTATAGAAAGTTTAGCATTGCCATTTATACTTGTTCTATTGGTTATGGCAAGGAATTGGATTACTTACAACATCAGAAACTTTGGAACATCATATAAGACATGGGTCCCTCCCCATGAATTTAATTCGCCTCATCAAAAATCTGTACCAAGACCAGCAAGACAGTCGTTACAGTAGTAGATGGAGAAACAACTTATTGATTCAGTTTTAAGATGGCAGACAAGAAATTTTATATCACCATAACCCTCCAAAATTTATGCAGAGAACATTATGAAGAATGTAAGAAATGCCGAGAAGCGAAGCAACGTTGAGCCATTCAATATCAGAGGATTACAAGATACCTGAACTAAGATACATTAATGGAACGAGATTGCTGTCACACAGTAAAAAAGGCACCGAGCTCCTCAAAATTTCCATAAAATAACATAGCGAAAACAAAACAGACTTCTAAAAGAAGAAAATATGACTAAAGATATGACAAGCAATACAAGCAGTAAGCAATTCTCAATATATATCAGTAACAGAGAACTAATATGAGTCAACATATTTGAAATCCTTGGTTCTCTTATACGCAGCACAGCGATTGCTATGAAGAGGTCAGACGTAGTGGACAAACGCATCAATATAATTGACACAATAAAAATAACTTTCCTTAGAAAGAGAGAGAGAGAGAGACCAAAACTTGGACATACTATTTCTATCCAAATGGTTCGAGGGTGACCGACCAAAGTGGAGGGTGCCGCAGTAACTAAAGGAACAAATCGCAATGCAAAATTAGTGAAACAGGTTACTAGGAACACCTAATTATGAATAAATATAGATGAAAAGGTATATAAAAACATGCAATAAAACAAAACAGGAAAATTTTCGACGTATCGGTCCAAATGGGAACCTTTTCAAGATACTAATTAAAATAACGTTTAAACCAAACAAAACCATGCAAACTTGATAACTGAATTTGACCAGGCCATGTTTCACTCAAGGGAAACATAACCCAGTACCGGATGCAGAAACGCACGTCCTATAAAGATAAAATGTGTGCTTTCAATATGCAGAAATATTTTTTGCGCACTATTGATGAGTAATGACGAGGTCTGAGAGAAGGACAGAGTAAGAAATTGGTCGCAAGGTGGGGGGGGGGGGTCTACCAATAGAAGTAGAGACTATAGAAATATACAAGAGGGATCAGCATTTGACAGCGCAAAATGTATATTTCTGTAGTCTTTACTTCTGTTGGTAGTTCACGAGCGACCAATTTCTCACGCTTTCTTTCTTTTTATACGCAGCAGTTTCTGGTTACTTTTTTTATTAGGTGTAAAATCGAACCTAATCCAATGTATTTTATTCATAGTATGGTAGCTTTCAATTTCAGTGCTCAGATCGCGTTGTTTGTTTACTTTGCTTTCAACATACAACTCTTGTATTCAATTTAATTTCGTCCTTGTTTAGTCGTTTTCCCTTTTAAGTACATATACATAGCGTAGTTGGTTTAATTTGTGTCTTATCTTAACTCCTTGATGTATCAAAACTACAAAGTTTCTTTTCATTAATTATTCTGTATTTTTATTTTCATATTTACATCGTGATGCTCGTGTCCAACTACCGTTTCAGCTGTTACTAATGTATATGTTAGTTGCATTTCTTTTAGTTACACATTTCAACATTTTCCTCATTATGTTCTTGTTGATACATTTTCTATCTTACTCTGTGTTTGTATTTTCTCACTGTCGTTCTCCTCTGTTCTTCATCTGTAGTATACATTACACGTCTCTCCGAGTCTGTGGCGGCAAGGTGCAGACACATCTATGACTGCCAAGGTAATGGGTTCATATGCCACGGCAGGCAATTGTTCAATAGGATCGTTCAGAAAACAAGAGCAAACTACTGAACATATTTGTATTGCATATAAAAGCCTACAGCCTCAAAATGTTGTGTTGATGGCTAGACTTGCTACAACATATTCATATGCTACTAGTATTAATGATTAAAAAAAATACATTACAAATTATGTCTTCTGTTTTTCATTAAGTCACTCAGTGTTTGAGGTACTTTGCTCTGTGGTCTCTCATACCCTACTTTCTGTGTTTGTCTTACTTTGTTCTGTGGTCTCTCGTACCCTACTTTCTGTGTTTGTCTTACTTTGTTCTGTGGTCTCTCGTACCTACTTTCTGTGTTTGTCTTACTTTGTTCTGTGGTCTCTCATGCCATACTTTCTGTATTTGTCTTACTTTGTTCTGTGGTCTCTCGTACCCTACTTTCTGTGTTTGTCTTACTTTGTTATATGGTCTCTCATGCCATACTTTCTGTGTTTGTCTTACTTTGTTCTGTGGTCTCTCATGCCCTACTTTCTGTGTTTGTCACACTTTGTTCTGTGGTCTCCCATGCCCTACTTTCTGTGTTTGTCACACTTTGTTCTGTGGTCTCTCATGCCCTACTTTCTGTGTTTGTCTTACTTTGCTCTGTGGTCTCTCATGCCTTACTTTCTGTGTTGTCTTACTGTGCTCTGAGATCTCTTGAAACCTATTTTTTCTATTATATTTTTCTTTCTCTGTTTGCGCTCTCTCTCTCTCTCTCTCTCTCTCTAAATTTTCTCTATGTACATTTCAAGACCAATGATTATGACAAGCGACAAAACCATTGACAATGTCTCAATGAATATAAGCAACGGCGAATTATAAAATCAAAAGTTTTGAATACTTTGGTTCTCTTATCAATAGTAACGATGATTGCTTTGAAGAAGCCTGAAGTAAGTTGACTATCGCGTCAAAGAGGCTGATATAAATTGCAATATATGGTTGAGCTGTTGCAAAACAACAAAACTAACATTCATAATAGTTTGCATATTCCTTGTGGCAATATATGAACATTACTCCTAGTCAATCTTAAAACAAAGTGAAAAATAAAATAGCAACATTTGAAACAAAATATTACCCACAAAAATCCTCAGAATATTCTGGACCAAAAAGACCACCTATATAGCTTCCCTGAGAGAAAT
Source organism: Meghimatium bilineatum (assembly GCA_034231615.1). Lineage (NCBI taxonomy): Eukaryota > Metazoa > Mollusca > Gastropoda > Stylommatophora > Philomycidae > Meghimatium > Meghimatium bilineatum. The sequence goes on from CM067298.1 coordinate 62,697,670, forward strand.
GAATATAAAAGAAAACTGGCTAAACAGCATTGTTCTTTCCAGAAAACTACGATATTTTTTCCATATCAAAAGCTATGACAGCCTAGAGAAGACCACGATGGAGGGGAGGGTGCCAGGGAGACGAACATGAGGCAGACCAATAATGAAAATAGACGCAAAATATCAAAGACTCCGAGAACATAATAGGAACGTAAGCAGGAAGACTGGCTCAAGATCGACAGAAGCTTCAAAAGGTTGTGATGACTGTTACATTCTGTTCAGGATATGCTACTTGATGATGATTATGTCATTGTTGCCAGATTACACCAAGTGGATAAAGTTTAGCATACTGGTATCATATTGCATGTACTCCATTGCAACAAATAATATGATACTTGTCAAATTGACGTTTAAACAAATAAAAAACATTCCTTGCAATATAGCAGTATTAATGCATGCGCGAATTATAATGATATAACGTTTAATAAAATCGACACTTGTCTACGGATAATCAATCAATCAAGAGTCATGCCGAATGGCGTAGGCGATCATGTTTCTCCACGACTATATGTCTCTTGTGTTGTCAATAAGTTTGGTTGGTGAGCTTTTACCGTGCCACAATGCAAGTCCATCTAGTAACTTTTCTCTTTGTCGTCTAGTGGTTATTAAGTGTTCAAGCTGTGTTCTTCTCAGCACATTTCCTTGAAACCTTGACTGTCTGCCCCTAATGTTTGATATTGTTGAAATATTTACGCCATCATCAATGAGAACATCTGCATTAGTTTTCTTAGCTGTCCATGGTATTTTCATTATTCTTCTTAGAAACTACATCTCTGTAGCCTCTAATTCGCTTTGAATTTTTTTATTTACAGTCCATGCTTCACATCCATAAGAAAGAATTGATTCGATATAACATCACAGCACACGAATTCGGATTTGCAGGTTTGCGAATTCGGGATAGTCTTCCATTGCACAAAATGATTCTCATTTTTTGGAATGCTGATGTGGCTTGTGCTGTTCGGCTATTTATCTCACTTGAGCATCTACCTTCTGATGTTAACAGGGTGCCAAGATATTTAACTTTTTCAGCTTGTGCTAATTTTGTGTCATTAATTATTGTGTTGCATCTTGTTGGTGTATGCGTACGGACGCTAAACGAAAAAAAAAAAGCTGTGAGTGAACTGTACTCTACTAATATCTGGATATTTTGGAAGAACTATGAAGATATAATTGAAAACTAAGGAAACTAATTTAGATGCCCTCATAGATGCCAGAGTAAAGAAACAGTTTATATAAGAAGTAGAGACAGGTAGTCAAGATTTATAGGGCATGTGATTAAATGAGCAAAACTAGAACAATTAGTAAAAAACGCAAAAGAGCAAAAAGCAAAGTTTTTGGATAGGTTGTCATCATGGCATGGGAGAATTTCATCAGCTGAACGTGTTAACCACTCAAAGACAGAGTCCTGCAGAAACATAATTTTCTACATCACTTGATGTTTTGATATCGTTCTGTTATGTCTATATTTATTGCTATTCTGTCGTTCAGTTACTATTCTTGTCTTTCTCCTTTTTTCTGTCTTAATATGTTGCATTAATTAATAATTATTTTCTATCTACCCTTATCTGTCAGTTTCTCTATGATAAAAGATTTCTTGTTGCAAGTCTTATCAGATTAGCCTCATCTGCATTAACCGACAAGTGTGGAATTTCTATAAGCTTCATTTCAGATACAATAGTTTTTGTGAGAAGTCGTGATGGAATTGTATAAATCCTTCACTCGAAATTGACAGGCCAACTTGATTATGAAAGAATATTGTGCATTTGTTTGTTTCACGTGAAGCCATCTCAATAGTGGTGATAGGCCATTGTTGAGTGAGGGTTTATTTGAAAGGTTAATGATACATATGGAATGACACATATAGAAATCTACAGGTCAGAAAATACATGGAGAGAAAAAATATATGCCAATACGTGTCACGTGGTTTAATTTTTTCAAATTAAAATATTTGTTGGTTGGTTGGTTGGTTGCTGATCCAGCGGTCCATGGGCTCATGTCCTTTGACCTAATTCCATTAAATGGCATTATATTTCTGGCAAGTCTGTGGATTTTCGGCCCACACCCCCGGGACAGAGCCAGAGAATAACTATCACACCTCCAGGAAGGTAGGTTTCAACCTACGCACTGATCCGAGCCACTGTAGCCAAGATAGGGTTCACTGTGCTCATTCCCCTGGTTATGCCGAACTTCTCTATTGCTCCAGGCATGCAACCACATGTTCAAGTCAAAAGGATTGTCACGTCCTGAGTCACCGTTCCTCTATGATGGGTCTCCTCAGCTATAGGAGAAAAACAGTGCTGTCAGTTTCCTCCTCCCCAGTGCTGCACAGTACATCTCTGGCTCCCTTCCAACCACAGAGGGTGCATACATATATTCACGTAAACATGAAACACATTTCAACAACAAAATAAAAGCATAAGAAGCATAATTGTATAGATGATGTGTCATCAGCTTCTATAAGAAAATAACCTCAATGTAACGGCATCTACTAAGGTTTTCTGTTGCATGGGTAGTTTGTCTAGTGGGCCATTGGTGAGACTCACAGACGCAACCACATGTGTAAAATATTTAAGTATAGTTTAATTCGTTCGACTCTGTGGTGGGTAGTACAGAGCGAGTCTGTGACGAACAACGTATCGAATTCGAAAAACGCCTCAGGCAATTGTGCATCCGAACATTTCAGAAAGCAATGTCAAACTACTGAGCGTAAATGCTGCCAAGAAAATCACCACAGCTAGCAAATGTTGGGTTGATGACTATATCCTGCATATGAACTGTTCTGTTTTGTTACGAAAAACATATGGCTGAGCTGCTGCAGAACATCAAAACCAACATTTCTAAGAGCTTGCATATTCCCAGTGGCAATATATGGGTGTGACTCCTCTGGACAATCAACAACAAAGTGAAAAATAAAATATAAAAATTTTAAACAAACTGTTCTATTCTGAATATAATCTGTTCTTAATGCAGAGCATTACATGGATATACTGCCCAGGTCACACTAGAGTCAGAGGAAACGAAAGAGCTGACTAATTGACAGATAATGCTGCGATTGAAGGAACAGTACTAAAAAGAGAAAAAGCTGACTTTAATAAAGCAGTCATAAATTCATTGTAAATTAACAATGAGTTGACAATGAGACTGAAAATGTACACATACAAAGAATGAAAGAAATGTAAGTGATTAGAGGAGATGGAAGAAAATGTACTCTTTTTTTCGAAAGAACCAAGGATCGCGTAATCAACACTTGACTGGGACTGTAAGACTACATACACTCGAATGGCTGCTAATATGCAGAGCGCAGCACTTATTGAAATGTTCCGTGTGCTATGATGTTAGTTTCCGACCAAGAATAAAAAAATATGTATAGGATATGCTACCAAAATTGTAAATTGTTAAATTCTTTTAAACAGAGAACATTTTAATAGTAGACCTACTTATATACACAACTGTGGACTAGACTTCTGGATAATAGCAGGCTTTCCCATATCATTGTTTTTTCAAGAACTAATGTTCACTTTCAAGGATCAATATTCTTTTAAGGATCAACAAGAACTACTGTTTACTTTAAAGTGCGAATATAAATGTTCCAGGACCAGTGCTACATGTCTAGGGCGACTATTTAATGTCAAGAACCACCGTTTACTTTCTGGGACCACTTATAAAAGTCACGTACCACTGTTTTTTTTCAAGTAAGTAAAGCACAGATTTACCTTTTCTACGTCATTGAGAGGCTTTGTGGATTCCGGTATTAGGTCCATAGTTTTTCATGATCAGCGATCTACCATAGAATAATGTAGCAATTATGAGTTACGACTGCAGATGCTCATCAATGCATACCAGACAGTTTGTTGGTGCTGCGTTTACCGTCTCAATAAATCAATTAGAATGTAGCGTCTTACAATATACGTTTGATACTGATTTATCAGTTCCTTCTTATATCTGTTATGTTTTTATCTTTACACCAATCTCATTCAGTCTTGAGAGCGACAGTTATTCACACTTTAAAAATCTTCTGAGTGGACGAGGTTTCTTAATACATTAACTATATGATATCGATAGACTGATCGATATATTGACAATGTGGCCATGCTCACCAGTGTATCGGCGCGCTCATTAATAAATCCACCCGGATGTCTTGGCACGAATATAATATTAGCCTTAATTATTGACGCACAATACAAAATAGGAATTTGTGCTGTTCTAATTAGTGGTAGCATTTGGAGATTTTTTTTTAACAGCAGGAGGTTGGATAAGACTGCACATTATCACCATTGTTATTCAATATATTCATGAAGGATATCTTGCGAGGCATTATATAACCTTTAAACAAAAAGCAAAAACATCGATCGATGGTTGCCTTCTGTACAACTTGCAGTTTGCAGATTACATTACTCTTATAGTTAATAAGTTAGTCGTCGGATCATCATCATTGCAAACTGGACACGTCCATTGTTGATCCAATCTCTCCGTGAGTGCATCCACCATTAAACTTCTGCTGACAGTACTGGTTCCTGCTGGTTGATCATCATTCTTCTGCGTCCTCCAAAATATTCACTTTTAGCAACACATCATTTCAAACCCTGATCGTTAACCCTGGACATTGAAAAGGAATAAGCATCCACACTAGTGTCACTGTTGCGTGCTATATCTCTTATGGAGTTCAAAACGCCCTGTTCCACAATCGCACATGACAACAGTTGATCTGCTCTTTCATTGACTCAATCACCCACATGACCCGTCACGAAAATAAATGTAGCTACTTTCACACTCGCCTCTCTCAATGCCTCACTCCACTGTTCGCAAGCGAGACCCACTTGTACCTTCCTAATCTTACTCATAGAGTTACTCAAGATGCCGACTAGTGTTACCTTCTGTGTGCCTACCAACACAAATGCCCTTGACCAAGCCATAATCTCTATGGTCATGCTACTCGTAGTCACAGCAAAGGCCCAACTCTTCTCCCTAATCACCTTACCTGCGCACTGAGCTGTGAAGACCCAAGCACTGTGAACATGTCTAGTCTAATCACAGAAACAACAGTGTATATAATCACCTTCTTCACTTTGGTCTTCACACCAACAAAAGCCTGCACTTCGTGCTCCACAGCCGTGAGATACCATCCTCTATATTAAATTACAAAGTGTAATTACTACTCTCAAACAAGTTTCGAAATATGTGGGTAGACCAATCCATTTCGCATATGCTGTCACATCCTGAAATCGTTGAAATTACTCTTATAGTTGGAAATAAGAAAGACCTTCAAGAACTTATCTAGAAACACTATAAAACACTATGGTTGTGTCATATTCAAAAAAGGTTTTTGATATCAATTTCATCGCAGTCTTGATCTACTTGTTTGTATTCTTGCATGGAACGACGCCCTCTATGACTGATCTATCTAAAGTATTGTGTCTTTATTTTCGTTTACTTTGCGATTGCTATTACACACAAAAAAATCATAAACATTTGTTGCCACTGGAAACATAGCTTATTAATATTTTCTTTTTTTCTGTTTAACCCTTGCCATCTTTTTTTTTTCTATTTCGGATATTTATTTTGTTGGGCCATTACGAATGTCTTTCTGATCTCTGCTAAACAATCTCACGCGGCGTTAATTGTTGATCCGAAGTAAACAAAATTATTGACATTTCCAAATAGGATCGGCATAGGGAGCTCTAAAAATGGAGAAGCAGGCGTCTATGTAAGAAATAACAATGTTAAGAGTTTCAATAAAGCATTCTTAACAGGAAAGACGTGTTCAAACTTCAGAGCAGAAGCCGATGTACCCTTACAAGCACTGAGCTCTTGTTACTACAGAACATTCAATACCCACCAAAATAGCAATATCAACGAGCTTTAGATTCTTATTGGAATTATTACAACGCAATAAAAATGAAAGTAAAATACACAAAACTAGACTAGAACTGGCAAGCATCAAAGAAATCTCAAATATCAGTATTCAATGGCAATTCGCCCATTGTGGTATCACTGAAAACGAAAGAGCTTATGCCATGACGAAAACAGGATATAACATACAAATCCACAACCAGTATACACCACAATGAAATCAAGATATGGATATTGATCAGAAACTAAACCCCACACACCAACTTCATAGGCAACAAAAGATCATCATCTTTCGACTTAGAACAATCCACTGCAGACTACATGTACATGATCAGGGTTGCACACACAAAGAATTTCAATGAACAGGTATACATACCCCTAAACACGTATTCCAAAACTGTCCAGAACACAAAGAACTGAGAGGCAAGACACGGTCACTTTGGACTGAACTGAAGAAAAACATGTATGCAGCCTTGGAGAATAATAGGAGTTCCGTCCTGACGACTGGCCTGAAAATCTAATAAGACTAAAAGAATCCTGAACGCTGATGAGAAAGAGTAACGAAATTGACAATTCAACGAAGATTATCCTAGAAAATTATATAGAAATAATATGAATGTGTATGGATATAAGATGTGAATACTTGCATCAGGCATGGAGTGAAGAATATATACTTTTTAAAGACAAATGTTATAAACGAGTATTGCTATTTATTGTACATAGCATATAATTAACACATGAGAAACATGAAAAATTCGTATGCAGGTAAAAGCCCATCTCCTAGCGGTGGCGGAACGTGTCAAACTTGTGTGGTATGACAATGTGATGAAGCATGATTCACTTTCCAAAATTATCTGACAGAGAACAGTTGAGGGTGGGAGATGAAGATGAGAGTTGAAAAAAAGTTTATATTGAGAATGTCACAGACTGGGTAGTGTTAGGATTCTGCACACGTTCAATAAAGATTTTAGAATAGAGAGTCATGTCGGGATTTTGGTATTATGTATCTGTAGTGACACTCCTACCACACTGACGGGTTATAGGTTTGAGGATCATGATTATTTCTTTCACCAGGTATACGTAGAAGCCTCAGATGACGAATACGATTGAGAAGACGAACAAATTGACAGCGAAAATGGGGAGGAAGAGGAATAAATAGGAAGAAGTTGTAAAGTCAAAAGATGAAAGGAAAAATGATGACACCAAAGAAAATAAAGAAGAGGGAGGACGGACCCCACGGAATAATTCATCTAAGAAACTGAGAAAAACGAAAAGAAAAAGAACATAGAAGGAAGTAATGAATACAAGTAAAAAGAAGGATGTTAAATAAATAAGTCACCAACAATGAAGAAACAGGATATGAAAACATGAAAAACAGTATAAAAGACCAAGAATAATGACAAAAATGATGATATAGACGAAAGATGATGAATTAAGATGGAGACAAAAATAAGATGCACTGAAGTAAAGAGGAAAAAAAATGCAGAATAAATACATGTTTATATAATATAGATTAGTGGAACGGGGTAACATAATTAGAAGGCTTGTGCTTACGAGTCTACAACTTAGTAGTCTCCGCGAATTTATTCCATGTATATAGTTTCCGGATATTTTCTATGGATAGTTTCCTGATCTTTTTCATGGATAGTCTCCATATATATTCTATGTTTGTACACGTTTTTATACATCCACGCAACACATACTGTTGCGTCAGTGGATCTCACCAATGGCCCACTAGACAAACCACCCATGTAACAGAAAATTTCAGTAGATGAAATGCCGTTATATTGAGGCTTTCTTAAGGAAGCTTTGTAGCATGCCATCTGTACAATTATATACTCGCTCTGAGTAGAAGACTCCTTCAATAGGCATTGAACTAAACCCAAAGCTGAATTCTCCTGGGCATGAAAGAAATAAAGCTCAGAAAAAAAACACTCCACGCACATATGAAGTAAGAGCTAATTGCTCGCAATTCCTGGAATTCGCAATCAGTCAATCAATACATCCACACAAAATGACACTAAATATCTTTAAACATTAAAAAAACAGACATTGAGACGTATAAACCTTTAAAAACAGCTGCGTATTGCAATAGGGATACTGTGCTGTTCTTCTTGAATATCCCATACGGAATAACTTTGACTATTTTAATAAATTATTAATATCTGTTTATCTATATGCATACGTTTATTTAATAGCTCAATATCGAAAAAAGTAGATCTCTTTTATGTTACAATTCAGCAATTGTTTCTCATTTATAGGGCACTGTGTTCGAAATGATCTCTTATTTGGGGCTGTCCATAAGTTACGTCTGCAAAAATTTTTTAAATCAATTATGACCCCCTACCCCAGTAAAAAAAAACTGCAAAGTATTTAGGGACCAATCTTGCTTATGTCTAAATATGTTACTTTTCCCTAACATATTTATAGAAGTAGATAAATTACGAAAAATATTTACATTATTATTTTCAGACTTGACTGGAAATGTTTCAAATTCGGAAAATTTAATTGGTGTATAAAACCGTTATGTTTGAAGTCAGCTTTTGTAAACTACTCTTTTCCTTTTTGTCAACAGCTGTCATACATTTTAGAAGTCCCTCCCCTCAAAATATTGACGAAATGTATGGACAGCCACTATTGGAATCATGCAGTGTAATGGATTTTGTGCATCAAAAGTGGGCAACATTAACATTGCGGAAATTCTTGCAGCTTTCATGAGATTGGATATCTGCTTTAAAAAAATGATGGAATATACTTTCAAAATACACTATTTGAAGCCTCTTATCAAAGCATCGTTTGCAATTGAGAGTTGGAGTCAACTGGGTATTACACAGTTAGCTATTATTAAGGCAGCTTCAAATGCACATCTGAAACAATAACATCCTCGCTCGTAGTTACGAGGGATTTGGAACAAACAAATTATCTTAACCGTAAGTACTGGCAGATGCGCTTAAAGTAATTTGTCATATCGGAGTCATCACTTGATAGCTCTTAAGTTGCAATCAGGACGGCAGACACGACTTTCATAGAGTACGGGAAGGTTTACTAAATATCTCCTCTATCCTATTGGAAAATGTCCTCTATCCTATTGGAAAATGTCCTCTATCCTATTGGAAAATGTCCTCTATCCTATTGGAAAACCGATATATGTTTACACAGTGATGCAGTCGTAAGGGACGTGATCGTGCAACAATTTTCATATTTTTTCAATATGTAAGCTATCTTGTGTATATGTAAGCTATCTTGTGTAAACAAGTGAGGTTAGATCGCGGGATGGTGGGAGCGGATTGAACCTTTCAAAGATATCGTACCCACTGACCTAGTCACGATATGCAAGTCTGTCCATCCATCCATCCATCCATCCATCCATTCATCCATCGATCCATCCATCCATCCATCCATCCATCCATCCATCCATCCATCCATCCATCCATCTATCTATCTATCTATCTATCTATCTATCTATCTATCTATCTATCTATCTATCTGCCATGTCTCTCTAGTCTGTCTGTCTGTCTGTCTGTCTGAAATTGTAATTTCCCCGTGTGCCGTAAAGTGTCGTGTTGGGGGGGGGGGAGTAAATGTGTCTCTCTGGTCAGTCCAAATCTCTTCAAGGTTTCTTTCATTGTTTCCATCCATCTAGTTCTTGGTCTTCCTTGTAACTCGATCTTCTGTTGTTGTATGCACGAAGTGCTAATTGCTTTGGTTCTATGCTCATGACAAACCACCTGGTTCGCTTATTATTAAAATATTCGTTTACTTGAATGGCTCAAGTAAAATGTTGTACCTCATTTCATATTTCTCTTCATTTGTGCTATAATTCAGTAAAAGTTGTGTGAATATAAATTTGAACATTTCTTAAATCAAATAGTGTGTTTAGTATTTTAAACACTATCTTTCCATCGCTTGAGCATTCAACGGTTGTTTTTCCCAGTTTTAGCTAGTTTGTCCCTTCTTTTTCGTATTGTTCTTCTTCTTGTTTCGTTCGCTTAATATTTATATGAGTAATTTTGTCTCCTCAATAAATTTCAGTCTTTGCAGCTCATACAGTGGCCTTACAGTTTTGATTCCAGTCTTGCTTCTATGGAGAAAGTAGGTTGTTTTGCATCAAGTATATTCATTTTTCTTCTTTTGCCCTTGTTCTAAAACTCCTGTACAGTAGCAGAATGTAGTCAGGAGAATCGAATGCAATGTTATGTGGTTTGAATCGTGGCTGCAATATCTGCGTTTTCCGATATTACGGTACCAGTTTACTGACTACGATAACACAATTGGAAAACTGATCTCCATTGTGAAAGGTGAATACTGAATGTTGCAATTAAAAAGTCACAATAAATAAAAATGTGTTCTATCGGTTTGACAATGCAATTCTACGCGATCTATCTGTTTCATAATACAATTCTACTCCATCAAGTACATTTCTACGTGTGATCTAAAAGTTGTCGACATGAGAGAAAAACGATGAGAAGTGGTGGTAGCAGATGTGGATGTGATGCCAAGTTGGACGCTAAGCCACGTCTCACTGAGATCTTGTTGAGAGAACATTTCCCGGACCTGATTTTATCGGATCGTCTCATTGATCTGATGTCAACGTGTCGTTTAACTTTGGCAATTAGCACTTTTATATTTTTTTTTCATATCCCACAACTTTTACCTCAAAGGTAAGTGGAATCTCATTCACACCTGTGTTTGTTTCACTGAAGTACTTTAAACATTTAATGAAGTGTACTTGTTTTTCTTACAATACCCTAACTTAATCTAAAGACATATTGCAATATATAGTGTACAATAGATAGACACATAGTATCTTCACTAGATGCTGACAGTATATATATATATATATATATATATATATATATATAATTACTTATATATATATATATAATTATAGGCCCGTAGATATGTCATTGGTAAGGGCGGGGTGGGGTTACCTTTAAAGTAATACTATAAATGACATTCACCCAATTTTTATGTGCAATTCTTTGTGTTCATGTTTTCATGAAAATGTTTGTGACTTTTTTTTGAAATTCACTACAATTCGGGGGGGGGGGGGTAGAAGATATTTAATAGTCTTTTGACTAAACTCCAAGTACTGAATATTATGTCATAAGAAGTGGGGGCTGAACCCCCTCCCTCCATATCTTCAGACGTACATATATATATATAATTTCTTTTCAATCACTATACACAAAAGTATAACAGGTTATCCGGAGCTTTCGCTGTCTTCACCTTATACCAATTATGTTACTAACCATTTCTTCTTATGGATGTGAGCGCTGGACACTAAACACACACAGCAATACGAAGGATTCATGTTTTTAAATATGAGATAAATGCGTCTGTTAAAGATGAGTTATATAGAACGTAAGACAAATATATGTGACCGTTTAAAAAAAGGAATATTTGTATGTTGTTAAGAGCCACTACTGGAGGTAGTTCAAACAGCGAATGTTTGATTGTTTTTTGGATATGTAATGGGACACTTTTCACTTTCAAAATAACTATTTTGCAAAGAAGAGTTGAGGATCGAAGACAAAAAGACGAGCACAAAAAACATCGGATTGATGACATTAAGGAATGTTCCGGGTATTTATTTTTTGTTTCTTCACTCTTCCGAGATTTTGATGACATATTTTTTTTGAAGTCTTTTTGTGTTAATGTCTCTAACTACATGTTGTGTTATAGGTGCTATAATTGTTGATATTACTATTAATTATTTTAATTTTCCATAATGTATCAAAAGTGTGGGTTTCTTTTGTGCATTCGTTTTAACTATTTTCTAGATTTTAGTTTTTCATTAATCTTTACATGGTAAAATACCACCGTTTTCTCTATGAAAATAATAGCTTTCTTTTTGAATGTCAATGAAAAATATGGCTTTCATTGTGAATATCTATGAAAATAATGTCTTTCTTTTGTGAATATTAAAATAACGGTTTTCTTTGTGAGCGACTTAAAAAAACATACATAGCAAGCGTAGGCTACTATCATAGTGTGAGTTAGTTTTATCATGTTTATTTTACCACATGGTTTTTACATTCAAAGACTATACCAATCAGATATGCATGTGTACAACAGGAGTGAATGACAAGTATTCTATTCGTTCCAACACTTGATCCCGAAATCTCAGCACGATAATCCAGCGCTCTAGTAACTGACTAAAAGTTGAACCATGGATAGATGTTTGTAATATATATGTGATGGTTGGTGTGGTATGCTCATTATATTTTTGTGTTATTGTCTATTGCTTTGATAACAAAATGTATTGCATTATTTCAGTATGTATGGTGGTATTTCATTGATAAATTTGTATTCTAATGTTTTATATTTTTTCTTCCTTATGTCTTTCACGAGAATATACTCGTTTAAACAAAAAAGATATTTCCAAGTTAGTTATATTTGGGAATACGGTGTTAGGCCCGTACATTTTTATATTGATCAATGGCATACTTAGGAATGATGTGGTCAGCATCACGCCATCAATCTCTATTTTCAGAAGATCTGGTAGCACTTTCTCAGACTGTGTTGGTGATTTACAAAAATATGTCACATTGAACTGGAGACTGAACCTTGTATGTACAAGCTAGGACGTTATTGCACTAACCACTGATCTATTTCTATCCCATATGCTCTGTAATTGTTTATAATGCTAATTTCGTCCATGTATTTTTTTGACACGGTATTTCTCATAATACATAGCGTTTATGCTAGTTATTAGCTATGTTACATAGGTTTTTCATTTATTTATAAAGGCCTGCCTTTATTTATTTACATCAAACATGACTGCTATTCTGTAGATCAAGAGATCAAACACCGGTATCAAGAAACTACCAGATATTGAAAATGCGAGGGCTGGAGTAACACAGGGCAATCAACACAAACACGGAAATATGTGTAATTGTTATCAAATTTATAAACGACACATAGCAATGACGCACAGCACCAGACGAAGTTTCGAATGAAACGCCTTCATCAGGAGTAAATCTTTAAAAATAACTCTTTTTATCCCACTATCATTACACCATATGCACATTTGTACGTAAATATGCTGTCTGTTGTCTTTTGTCCCGATGAAGGCTTTTTATAGAAAACGTCGTCATTAGCTGTGTCTCGTTTATAGTATGTTCTGCTATTTTGTGTTCATGCCCGGATCTGTGGTTGAAATGTACAGAGCGCGTTTAGGAATCTAATGACTGGATATACAAACGGAGATACTGGTTTAACGGTATAAATTCTTAAATCTATTAAATATCAATCTTGAAAAAATATGAAATAAATTAATACATCAAATAGCTTCTAATACAAGATATCTATTTCTTAGAATGGATCTAAACAATTCCGATGGGATAAATCCATTTGTTAATATGACACACAAGAGAATAATATACAAAACTTCCTAAACTAATGTTTATAATGTTCTCAATAAAATATAAATGATTTTACATTACTGACGCACACATTATTAAAAAATTGAGTAATTATAATTGAAAAGAATGTGTCAAGAGACAGAAACAAAAATAATATAGAGATTCTTGTTTTTTTTAAAATCTGTCTTTAACTCAGATTTAAAGTAGAGATTAATGTTTTTTCTGTGGTTGTAAGAGTCGAGCCTTCTAATGAATGAAATAATTGCCAGTTTTTAGCTACAACGAATAGATATGTTACTTGTTCCGTATATGTCCTTACAGCAAACACTTTCTTGGTTATTCTGTTCTTCTAGAACAGGTGTCTGCATCAAGTCGATCACGGTCTATCGGTAGATCTCAATGAACGTGAGAACAGAATGAGTAGATCGTAAGAACAGATTGCGTAGATCGTGAGAACGAATTGAGTAGATCGTGATAACAGATTGAGTTGATCGTGAGAATAAATTGAATAGATAGCCAGAATTATATAGAAAGATACTTCTTTTTATTCAAAACTAATCATTAACGTTATCCATGACACCAACATATATGTCATCCATGATATCAAGAAATATATACAGAAAAAGAACTCATAACCTTATTTTTGTAGATAACCCCCCCCCCTTTCCTTTTACCGAAGACGTATCAACGGACCGTATATTGATTTAAACATATATTTTACTTTTGTCAGAAGTACATACGGGCATTGTTATATTTCAAAATGGTAGATTGTTTGACAATGTGAGAACTTCCCAGTAGATCACCAAAGCTAATAGTTTGCCGGTCCCTGATACAGAGCATAGCTATCTGACTGTTGTAATGGTAACGCTATTGTCCTTGTGCTCAAGATTTCGCCTGTTTAATTCTTGATATTTCCGGAACTTAATGTCTTGTACAAGCTTAAAAACAGCACACTGGAAGGCAATCTCCAGAGAACTCTTCTACCCCTGACGCTGCAAGGCAAACACGGGATACAACGTATATATAGGTAGAACGTCTTGTTTACAAATGTCTTTATCTGATACACCTTAGGGATTATTGCCTAAAGATACCAAGTTACGTGCGATGAGTGGTATTACTGACAAGCAGCGTGCTACACCTTTGGCAGAGGCGAAATACATACGGAGAAACCAGAGTAAAGTTAAGTTAGTCCTGTAGGCCGCTTGAATCCGTGTTTGAGAAAATATTCATCTAGCATAATATAAATCTTATGAATACACAACCATGTTTTAATTTATATGGACATATATTTGTCCAAAATAAAATTGACATCAATTATTATAAAGCAGTAACACCATACGGACTGACACAATTACTGGGTTAATCACTGTTCTGAATAGGATATGCTACCAACAACATCAATTTTGATAACCTTTCCAAATCAAATTGTGTGGATATTCCATCAATTGTATTGTCAAATTGCACTACTAACACTAAGTACAATTTTCGCATCATATTTGACTTCAGTTTTCCCTATATCAAATTATATCAATAATACCGTCACTATTTCTTTGCTGTTGTTATATGCTACTACAGACAACACCACTGTATGACATTTAACTACAACGTCTTATCACGTACTTATCACAAATTATATAATTTTGCGACATCGTACAAGTAGACAGAAAAATCCAAGGTAAATGTCAATAGCAGAAACAGAAAGAAACACTACTATTTTCATCGATAATCAACAATTGACACAGTTGAAAGAATTAACTTATCTTGGAAGCATTATATCAAATGGAAAAAGCAGCAACGAAATCCAAAATAGATGAAACACTGCATACTAGATCTTAGGGTAGATGTTTCCTATTTTCAAGAACAAACACGTAAACATGAACACTAAAACTTCACTATAACACGATCATCATAACATTACTAAGCTACAACTGTCAAACGTAGACACACAACCAGAAACAAAAGAATACTTGTTACAACAGAAATGACGTGTCTACGTAGACTTCTCGGAATAACAATAAGAGACAGACAGAATCAGAAATGAACATAGAATAACAAACACAATGCCAATCTTGGATTTACATACGACTTCTTCTTCTTCTACTGCGTTCGTTCTCAAACTCGTGCAGATTAGCAAGATGTAGTCCGGAGAACGGAATGCGTTGTGTCATGGCTTACAACATTGCTGCGATAACTGCGCCTTTCGGCCTGACACATCCGACTTCAGCATGGATTACATAAGACGATAGCAGATTAAGTGGTTTTCACATGCTTCCAGACTAACTTCAGATAGCGAACCTTAAAAAGCATTGCTACACACACACGATGGATACAAGGTCAGGGGCAGAACATGCAACATATTCTAACAGAAATAAAAGAGCCAATGAAAAACAAACATGTATGAAGCACACAAAAAGGCCTCTAGAAATCTCTTCTACCCCTGACTCTGCAAGCATAAATGGATGTCTGTGTAGGTTCTGTGTAGGGTACTAGTAGTGTTATTGTGTTTTATATGTCACTACTGTTACCACTACTATCATAACTTTATTACTAGAATTACTACACTACTACAACTACACTACTAGTATGATTACACTACTAGTATGATTACACTACTAGTATTACTACATTACTAGTATTAATACACTACTACTACACTACGGCAGTGTGGCGCTTGGCCGAGATATTGGAGCATTTGTCTCACTTTCGTGAGGTCCGAGGTTCAACAGGCGGCAACGACTGTACATAACATGGATAAATTAAGAGCATGCTACCTTTATCACACAGCTACAAATTCCACCTCCCTGAAACTTCCTAAAGGAAAATGAAATCATGCAGTATTTGACAATTTCTTTGTACAAAACTATTAGTATTACTACACTACTACTACTACACTAGTGGTATAACTATACACCTAGTATTACTACACTACTACTACTACACTAGTGGTATAACTATACACCTAGTATTACTACACTACTACTACTACACTAGTGGTATAACTATACACCTAGTATTACTACATATAGTATTACAACATACCTATTATTACAACACTACTAATATTACTAAACACCTATTATTACCACATTACAATTATTACCATACTACTAGTATTACTACACTATTACTACTACTACACTGATACTACTAATGATGATGTTCCTTCTTCTCAAGCGAAGATGATCATGACATGGCAATAAGTGTGATGAACAAACAGAAAAAAACATTTGTGATTGTCTAATTTGGTTTGGTGAATTCGTAGATACCCATTAAGTCCGATTCACTACTACTAAATAACTAGTATTATATTAGTACAGTACTAGTATTACAACTACTACTATAATTACTGCTAAATTAATATTATTACTACACTACTGCTAAACTATCACTACAGTACTACTATATTACTATTATTCCTATAATACTACTGCACTAGTACTGTACTACTATTATTGGTATTGGTAGCGTATCCTAATCAGAACGTAGCAATCAATCCAGCATTTTTTTTGGCTGTAGTGATTTTATAGGAAAAATAAATACATTCAGTAGTTTGTCATTGCCTTATGAACTTCTAGTATTGCTACACTAATAGTATCACTACACTACTACTACACGACTAGTATTACTACACTTCCAGTATTTATATACTACTAATATTACAACACTATTACTAAAATTCTTGTATTACTACACTACTACTACATTACAAGTAATACTACACTATTACTACACTACTACATTATTAGTACTACTACACTACTAATAAACTACTAGTATTACTGCACAACTACTATAGTACTACTATATTACTACTACTCTACTAGTATTACTACTACACTACCACTGCACTGCTACTAAATTACTACTATTGACCTACAAGAATTACTATACTACTACACTACAATTATACTATTACTACTACTGCACCACTACTAGCTCTGCAACTGCTACTGCTAAAGAAATAAAAGCTCAACATCTGGGAGCAACACAACGCACTAGAGATGTGAGGGCTGGGGCAACACAGGGCAATAAGGAAAAATGGAATTGTGTAAGGAGTTCTATCAATATAAAAGTGCACAACACACTAACAACAACTATAATAAACAGACTTCATTTTGACTAAGAAGTTTTCATGAAGAAAAATAAAAGAATATTACGGAAATACAGACACATTATGGTATGAACAGAGCAGAAAAAGGAAATACAAAAGAATGAGTACTAATGTCATACTGATTCTTTTCCTTTTCCTTTTGCTCCTCATTCTTCTTATATTGCTATTCTTGTCTGTCGTCTTCTTTTTCTTCTCACCATCCCTACTGTATTATCACAATTTGCTTTTCTCTTTTTATCATACAATATTTTTCACTGCGTAATATTCATTTTGTGCTGTTTGTTTTTGTCCTGATGAAGGCTTTTTGAGTGAAAAGTTGTCATTTTTTGTGGTTGTTGTTAGTGTATTGTGTAATGGATATTGACAGCACTATTTACCTATTTTTTTTCGTTTTTATTTACTCTACTACTGCTGCCTCTTAACCGCTACTATTATACTAACTATTAGTACTGCCATTATTACTATACTACTACTATACCTATTTGAAAGACCTGGCAACACAAAGACAGAAATGGAAAGCTATGGTTTCTGCCCTATGCGCCGCCTATGGCCCTGGAGGAACATAACATAACATAATTATACCTATCCACTACGACTACAGTACTACTACTACTGCTACACTGCTACTATTACTACTACCACATTACTACTGTTACCAATGGCACTGATACTTATACTACTACTAGTACTACTAAATTATTACTACTACCATTGCCACTACTACTCCTACTACTACTACTACTACTACTACTACTGCTACTAAATTACTGCTACTACCACAGCCACTATTATGTCTACTACTACTACCTTTGCAATTATTGCTACTACCGCCACTGTCACAACCATCGCAACCAACACTTCTATAATGTTAGTAGTATGAAGATTGTATAACACTCCACTACCATTATCAGATTAGGAAATACAACTGCAACAACCATTATATGTGATACTACTAGCAGTGTTACGTTAGGGGTTGACAATAAATTTCGTCTGATGGAGAGGAGGTCTGAGAAAGTTTGACAGCTGTTGACAAGGGGAGATGAATGGTTGACGAAAGCTGACGTCAACAGCATTTTTAAAATAATTGTTTGAATTTGAAACATTTTACTAAACATTTGAAACATTTTACTAAAAATTTGAAACATTTTACTAAAAATTCGAAACAAATCATGTATTACATTGGTGCTTTTAGGTTGGGGATGTTACATATTTTTTGGGTGACATAATTGAACATTAAGAGGGGGAGGGGAGGCACTTCGAAATCTTGACAGTTGTTGATAAGGGAGATGGATAAAAATGCTAAGATATTTTATGGAAAGTCCCTCAAATACGATCGTATAACTAGCTCTATTATCGTTTGTCCCATTGAAGACATGCACTCATGTAACATATATTGAAAAGTCACCATACCCACTTAGAGCTCATGTGTTAAGGAAGATTATTCTCGAAGCTGAGAGAACTAACAGTAATAATTAAATGGTACAAATAATGAACGTGTAGGTTCATAACACCACAAGAAATATTCCGCCAGAAGCAATGTAGTACATGTAGGAAGGAGTGACCTGGGACAAGCAGAGAAAAGCTACATAGTACATGTAGGAACGAGTGACCTGGGACAAGCAGACAAAATCAATATAGTACATGTTGACAAGAATTAATTGAGACAAGCAGACACACAATGTAGTACATGTAGGAAGGAGTGACCTGGGACAAGCAGATAGAAACAATATAGTACATGTTGAAAGGAGTGACTTGGGACATGCAGACACACGCAATGTAGTACATGTAGGAAGGAGTGACCTGGGATAAACAGAGAAAAGCAATATAGTACATGTAGGAAAGTCTGTTCCAAAGGCACAGACATTGCAGCTATGTAAACATATCGCGGAGCATTCCGTTTTCCGGAATACATTCTGATAGTCGTTAGGGAAAGCTATAACGTACGGAGAATAAAACTGACTTTCTTCGAACATACGTGTTTATTTATTGGCCACCATAAAAATATTAGGATAAAAATTGATGAACAACTAGCTAATTTTTTTACTAGAAATAACTTAGCAGCAATATAGTGTGAGCTATTCGATTAAAGAACAATACGAATTGTCCGATTAGTCATAAGTAATGACATGTAATGTAATTAGCTAGTGTCCAAATCCAAAGCCAACTCCTAACATAGGCCATGTTGATAACGCTATTAATTTCTGCTTACCATACTGATGTATGTATGGATTGTAATAGTCACTTTCCGCATTCTCTTTCGCCAGCCATTGAGAAACACAGATAAATCCGGTCTCTCATGAACATTGACAGTGTTATCAGGTTTATACCCTATATTCTAAAGTCCCTATATTCTAAAGTAGTGTGTGCTCAATCTCAGCAGCACCAAATAACATTTGAAAGCTTCGTTGTGAATAGAGGGTCGGCGTAAACGGTTAATTTTCTGTGATTATGAACTTTAAAGTAAAGTCTAAGCATTCATCGATAGCTAAAAAATAACCAATTTCTTATATATAATAGTTTTCTATTACAAGGTTTATTACGCAGCGAAAATTACAGATAAATACTGGAAAGATTAGGACGAAATGTAAGATTCTAAGAAATTAAAAACCATCGCTATTAAAGGTGATACAATGTTCTCAAATAATGTTAAAAATAAAAACTTAGGGTTGGAACTAAAAGAAATATAGTCCATGTTAGAAGTACTTACTTAGGGTAAGCAGCCAGGAGGAATATAGTACATTCGGAAGTATTGACTTCGGGCAAGAAGCCAGAAGGAATATTGCACATGTTGGAAGGAGTGACTTTAGTAAACTGCCATATGGAATATAACACTTGTTGGAAAGGCAATTATCAGAAGTTGGGTAAATGTAAGTTTGCCAAATTTAATCGAAACTTTAATTTCGACATTGTATTTTATGTAAGATAAATGTCAATAGAAAAGAATAGCAAAATAATACAAATCTGTTACCTACCACTCATGTCGCTACTCATACACCACACACTAAAGATGATATAGTGTGGAATTGTCTGGCCCATCTCATTGAGGGTGAAAGTTACCCAAAAGTCAAGCTGAAGTTTGATGTGTCAGGCTGAATGATACAGATGTGACAACAAAGCTGTAAACCACCACACAGAGCATTCCGTTATCCTACTACACCCTGATAATCTGCAGTAGTTAGCGAAAGTTTGCTTGAATACAGATGAAGAAGAACAATTGACAAATTGTCTAGCAAATATGCGTCTTCAAATCCAAAATTGCATTAGCTTTAACCATTCTTTAGCATTAGAATCACACAAATAAATATAACAATAGCGTACTCAGCAAAAAAGATGTGAAACGCTGCATGAGTGTACCGGAGCGAAATTTGTAAGATTCCGTATGCCTATTGAAAGTTTTAAAACAAGTCGCTTTATGTGTTATTGCTGAATGGAGCCAACATTCTCTAGAGCGTCTGAGACTTTCTACATTATACACACAAACTGTAGCCGCGTCGTGTTGGTAAATGGCGGTTAGTTAACTGCAAGAATAAGGCCATCTAGCAAATAAAAAATAAAAAATAAAAATCTTGACATGGACATCAATACAGTTAAGTGGAAATATTTTGCTGCATAGGAGTACTAAGATAGTTTCAACCAAAGAAAAAAGCTTAAATAATTAAAGGATTGAGGAGGTTTATAAATGTACTTATCTGGTAGCATAGGTTAGTGGTGATGGTAAATCAACAGCTGAAGTTAAGAAACGACTGAAAAATATGACAATGGCCACCATGACAATATTACCGCCGTTTGAAAGGGCAGAATACCAGATAGTGTTAAGATTACCGTATAATAATCTTTGGTTTTGTCAATAATTCTTTAGGGCGTGAGATCTGGACTCTAAATGTAGACATTAGAGAGAAGAATCCAGGCGTTTGAAAGCATATGCTATAGAAGTGTGTTAGATATCTTTTTACTGAGAACATAAAACGAAAATGTATATGTGCATGACAGAATTAATATATTACCGGATCGAGAGGAATCACTTCTAATAATCGTGAAACTTCACAAACTCCAGCGGTACGAGCACGCAATGAGATATACCTCAATGACAAATGATGTTCCTCAAGGTCAAGTGAAGAGCGGAGGAAGACGTTGTTACGAGAAGAAGACTTGGCTGGATTACATCATGGACTTCACAGGGTGTGAAGTTTCTAATCTCATGAGGTTGGTAGAGTATAGAGTTTTATGGAGATCTTTCTACATGAAATGGTTCAGTATGAAACTTCAAAGGTCGTGACATGATATATGTATTATTGTTATTACTATTAAATAACGATTCTAATCACAATGCGCGTAAATGGAATCATTGTCTTGTTGAGTTAGAGGAACAGTGAGACTACAGTATATTTGAAAACAATTCCGACTCTGTTTTCTTGATACGAAGTGTGTCTGTAACGGCCAAGGTACCGGGTTAGAATCCCACCACAGGCAATTATGCATCGGTCTATTCAGAAAGCAATAGCAAAATACTGAACGTTTTTATATTGCCTAGAAATCACTACAGCCAACAAATATTTGGCTAATGACTACGTCTTACATATAATACGCTACCAATCTTTTTATACCCGGTAACTGAACACAGGAACAACGATAATACAGTATATTTGAAAACCAGTCCAATTAACTGAACACAGGAACATTGAGAATACAGAATATTTGAAAAGCAGTTCAGGTAACTAAACACCTAGATTATGTGTCAAGATTATTATAAAGTAGAGTGAACAGACAAGAAGCTGTGAATTTATAGAAAAATTTTAAGAACACAATGGACGTGTAAAAACTTAATAACGATATCTTGAAATAAATTAATTTAAAAAAGAGAAAGTCTTTCCCATCAGAAAGAGACAGTTCACATTTTTTTGACATTTCGTGAGAAGAAATGAGATGAAACATATCGAGACAGCAGACTAATTGAAGATCAGGAAGAGTATATGGAAGTCGAAGAGAGAAGAAGCTTTACAATTTGGCGATGTGGTTTGGGAAAACATTGGTATAGGAAATTATTGACAGTACATGAAGCAGAATGCTGTGGTGATGATGATGTTCCTCATTCGCAAGCGAAGATGAGCATGGTATGAAAAACAATAAATGTGACGAACAAGTAGAAAAACAACAAAACATTTGTGATTGTCTAATTTGGTTTGTGAGTTCGTAGATGCCCGATGAGTCCGATTCGTGTCAGGAAAGTTCTATTGCAGTGAATGCAGGAGTGTAGACGGTTTGGAGTAGGAAGATTTCGGATTTGTCCTTCCGCTTCTGTCGCTTGTAAATTTTCCGCGGTGTTCTTTCTTTTTCAAATTTAATGATGCCAGCAGTGATATGGGTATGCCAAGCTGATTGATCAAGGGCTGTAGTCTCCCAGGAGCTAGGATCGATGCTGTATAACCAATGCCACAAGCCAGTCAGTCAGTTCCTCCTTAACCAAGTTTGGCACATAGGGCTGATATCATAGTTCTCAATGCCTCTCGGTCAGTTGCTAGGGATTGCAGGTCTTGTGCATTTATGCCTGTTGATTTTAATTCATTCATAAATATTGAACTATTTATTGATGTTTTCATTTTGCTTAGAACTATAGCATCCGTTTCAGAAACACAGGGAGTTTTACAATGAAAATTTGTTAAATCGTCGGTTAACGTATCCAAAGGAATCAAGAACAGAAACATACGTCCGCCATCTTGAAACTGGTAACCGGAACTCCAAATACAAGACATGGACTATAAGAAGATGATTAGGGAAGAAAGAAAACATCCTACAAGTCAAGGTCAGTTACTCCGTGTCTTTTATCAAAGTACACGGTCCTGCTGGCTCATCAGAGATCCTTATAAAGTGACCAATTTGACTCTCGCAGTTCTGTTTATTGGTCGCTTTTTGTATAGGTTGTATCGACAGCCAATGAAAATCACGGGAAAAGTTAAAATACATCACTTTAGATGGATGATTACCATTTAGGTTAGTTGTCTTATATTGTCCATGGCCACGGTTACTCACTGGCTATATATGGAATAAAGCCTGTACATGCATTACTTTATATTACCCAATAAAGAAACATTCATGTCAACGTGTAAACTATAGTTATCTGATTGTCTGATTGCATGACCGTAGGTCTAACAGACGATAGTTCTTGAATTATCACTTTTGGACATTAGTTGGTGCGTTGTTTTTATTGACAACGGCTCTTAGAGTTTCTATACTTGCATATATTGATTTCCTTTGCATAAAAGCTTAGAGTTGCAACGTATAACACGGGACATACAAATACGAAGAATAATAAGAGATAGAGTTTTGTAATAAAGTCATGCTAGCTTTCTAGATTTTATGTGTCAGTCTACAGTTTCTGGTCTGGTGAAGTTTTATAATTAAATGTTAGAATTATAGGCTATTTCTAGAGACAGTTGGAAACATTATGATCTAACATTATTACAGCACACTGTAGTAGGTCTCTAGTTTTGCATTGAGCTAAATAATATATGCAATGCATGGGTGGTATAAAGCAGGGATTCTCAACCTGATGCTAACGAGCACCTTTATGCTCTCGTAAGGATATTTGATCGTGCAATGCTAGTCGAAAAGTTCTCGACAATAGGGGATATGTCGTAAATTAACAACAGGAGTAGGTAATCTGTGTAGTGATTAACTATGAATTATCTACACCTGTCGCTATGCATTTCAAAAGTGCTCATTGTGGTGTCCGTGATTTTAAGATCACTCCATAAAATCGTGTACCACAAATGATAAGAGTTTGGTACGCCCTTGAAAATCACTATATATTAGAATTTGGTACCATTAAGCCATTTAACCTTAATACAGAACATTCATTTATTTAGGTTCGTTTGGTGGGGTCTTTGTTGCGTTGCCGTCCATGTTATTGTCAGACATACATATTTTATTTCGTTCTAATTCCCTATATTTTTGTTAATACGCGTCTTTATTACAATATTTGTGTATATGTACGTCATTGTAATCTTGGATATCTCTACAATTAAATGTCTGGCATCTAATGCTTTCGGGATAGCATCTTTAGTTTTAACTGTTTTCATAGTTTGTTCCTGTTTCCCCCTGGTAGATGTTAGTTGATAGCATCGATACTTGCCGTTACGCGTAGGGGTGGGAGCTGTATGTTTCTGTTCCATGGCAGATTTGACGTCTGAGTGGTGTTGCGTCTTCTTGTTTGTGAAGAAGAAGAAGAAGCAGTGGAATACAATTTATAGCTATAATTCCACTAACTGCATCTATAAGGTACACGCAGCACAAAGTAGTGAGGTTTACCCTTCACTAGCAGATTATCATACTAACGGACATGAAAAATAAAAATAACAGTACACAAATCAACGTTTCAACAATAACGTCTTTCTCATGAAAAATACAGACAAACAGAACATACCATAAATATAATAATAATAATAATAATAATAATATCAAAAATATAAATAATAAATTTTTATAATAAATTTAAAAATATATATGTAAAAATTGATACATTTGCAAAAACATGAGAATTGCCAAAGACTGGATTGTGTGACCAGGTGACATTTTAAAATGTCTAAATATGACAATGAAATGGGCTTTACTGCCTGACACCGAAAAAATAAAAGTATAATTACATTTATTCCAGGCACTAAAACATAAAATTGTTTAGTATCTTGATTTCAATTATTACTTAGTAATACATAACCTTTCTAATGAAAAAAAAAATATATGACAAAATGTGTGACTACATCCACAAATGTTGTCATACTAATCTCATTATCGATGCCATTCAGACATATATCTATATCTGATGAAGAATGCAATATAATATGCTTATATCTCTATTTTATAATGTACACTTTACATTATTTCTATATTCTTCAACCTCTTATAAGAAAATTGCCTCTTATGTGGAGACAAGCTTCTATCAACCTCGGACGTTAGGCCAATTTAAGCTAAACTTGTGGTTTCTTACAATAATACATTTTCTTCTTCTTCTTCTTTCGTTCACTAGAAACATGTCTATATCTGTAATTCTGTCTCCTGAATAAAACTCACTATCTTTTGTAGTTCATACAGTGGCCCATAGAGCTTTGATTCCAGTGTTGTTTCCTCTGTCCAATATGTCTGCCTCAGCGTTTCATGCTCAGAACACTCTTGAAGTATATGTTTGGCACTCTGTGCTGCCTGTCCACATGTACACATGGCCGTGTTACCAATCTTGAACTTTGTATACATGTGACTGCGGAGTCGGTTGTGTCCTGTTCTGAGGCGTAGAATTATAACAATAATACATAAAAGAGGTTGTGGTTCTGGTAACCACCAATTCCGAGGATTGGAATGACTTACTCGTATAATAATATTTCTAATGTATATATTGTATTTTATTTACCTATGCGTATAAATTATTTCTGATTTACAAATACCACTTTACATTCTTTCTATTTTACGAATTTCTAGTTACATTATTATATTTTCGAGTTTTACTTTGTTGTATCTCTATTTTATCATTTCACGCACTTTAAATTGTCTACTCTATAACACAGGTGGTTCCCAACTCAAGCATCGAACCCCCAAATGAAGTCGATAAGGTTGTTTTTTTGTGGGTTGGACGGTTAGAACAGCAAACAAAAAATATATTGCTGTGAAAACAATATTTATTAGAGTTTTACTTCGTATGTACTTTTAAAGGATTTAATGAAAGTTGGTAACGTTTCTTAATTTGAATACCAAAACAAGAAATCAGATGCTTGAGAATGATATGCGGTTATTATTAATTTACAACTCAACAGCGGTTGTTGAAGCATGTTAATACCAATTATCGCATTAAATATATCAGATAAAGCTAGATACAGGGTAATGAAGTGTTGCTAATTACTGGAAATACATATAATTACACATACACACAAATCAATGTTTTTCTACGAAAATGTCTTTATCAAGATTAAATACAGAAATTGTCCGAAACATCGATTTGTGTAATTATTTGTGTTTCCAGTGAGTAGTAAAACGTCATTATCCTGTTCCTAGATTTACCTGCTGGATTTCAGTTTTGCGCAGTAAGCACGCATTAAATATATCGTATGTAAACATTATGTTAAATTATGTATACAAGTAAATTTAAGTAGGAAGCCAGAGGACAATTTTTAAAAATTCTTGAGACTAACGGGAATTGAACCAGTCCGTTCAACGGCACCAAATCGCATAGCAACTATTGAAAACGCGTCCTTCAGTACTTGCGTAACCGCATCTCCAAAAAAATATGTGATTTCATCAAGCCATTCAAACCGTGCACACAAAGTCACCAGAACGGACCGATCGAGACAAGGACTATTACAACAACAACAAACATCCCGTACAGGTTTTTAAATATCCTCAGTAACAACACACATATAACATAATATCCATATTTAGTTATACAAGGGCCGATAGGTCTTCTTGTAAACATGGATAACATATATAGACAAACAATTTTACTTCGAATAATTGTTTATACAAGTAAATTTAAGTAGAAGCCAGAGGAAAATTTTTGTAAATGCTTGAGACTAACGGGAATTCGAAGCAAAATTGTCTATATATGTTATCCATGTTTGCAAGAAGACCTATCGGCCCTTGTATAACTAAATACGGATATTATGTTATATTTGTGTTGTTACTGAGGATATTTTAAAACCTGTACGGGATGTTTGTTGTTGTTGTAATAGTCCTTGTCTCGATCGGTCCGTTCTGGTGACTTTGTGTGCACGGTTTGAATGGCTTGATGAAATCGCATTTTTTCTTGTTAAATTATGCTGAATTTTAATTTACTGCGAAATCTTTGTTCGGTGTGTTTTTGTTTACCCTATTTAAAACATTTATTTTTCCATGCATAGAGATGGTTATTCAATTTACATCTATAAAAAAAGGGTTGTGACTTCAAACGGTTAGCAATCAGTGATTTATATTTTGAAAATTCCACTAACATATCTATAGACCGTCCGTATCAATCGTATTTTATCTGTGTACTTTATAGTTATGTATTGAAGTTCTTACATTTTATCTTCCGGGGATATTTTTTTGGTTATAGTTTTACGGGTTTTTTTGTATGTGTTGATTTCATGGTTTCGAAGCTAGTTAGAATTAAAATAGCGTATAATAGTATTGTCGTTTGAGAGTTAGTTTTCCTCTTTTCATTCTTATTTGTTTGTAAGTTGTTGGTTGAACTGTCGATATCGCTTTTTGTGTGTAGAACTTCAAGCGCCAGCATCAGAGTATTGTTCTAAGTCTTCAACAGGAAAACTTGACATTTGTTTGCAGGTCTTCAGCAAGAAACCCTGTTTCTCTTTATATATCTTGATCGGCACCCCCGCTGTTTTACTGTCTTTAATCGGTCACACACCGAATTGTGTTTATATTTAATTTGCGAAGGTGTTTTTTTAATTTGTAGGTCTTTAACCAGCAACAATAATTTTGTTTCAACAATTAAACCAACAACCGTACCGTTCTACGTGTAAGTAATAAATTAGCAACCCCATCACCCTTTCCCAAAATCGAGGCCAACTTCTTGAATTGGAGATCGGGCTTAGTCCAGTCAGCAAAACAAAAGGCTGGATACTAAGATTAGACGGACTATTTCCTATATTTATTCGGACCACAGTCTTGTCCAATAGAACATACAACACAGTCTTGCCCAAGGAAGCACATGCGCTGAAGTCGGAGATACCAGGTTGAGAGGCGCACTAGCAACTATTGTATCACGCAACCCAATTAGATAGCATGTCTTCACAACACGATTTAAAAAACTCGTTATGACTCTCGGCCCTGAAGTTCCTCCATGTAGAAGCAGTGCCGGATTCCGAACCTCGAAATTAAACTTTGAAAATGAAGGAAGAAACTTGTGAAAGCTAATCAAGTAAATAATTGATTATATCAATTCTTAGAGACAAACAATGACACTGGAAGTTACAAGTAAACTCTACATGGGCATACAAGCAGCAGACATGCTTGCATAATCATAAAGAAAAGAAAGTACCATTACCATCAATGAATGCAGACAATGAAATATTTGTCAGGAAATAAATAATGGTAGAAACAACATAAACTGTCCAGATGTCATGTCTAAACCATTCACGTTAGAAGAACTAAAAGTAAGTTTCTATACGGAAACTAAAAGATACATGATCGCTAGGACTGGGCAACATCACAGATGAATTGCGTAAGAACCTAAGACATCTATCAATTTATAAATTACTACACATATAAAAATACAGTTGTATACAGGCAATGTACCACAGAACACACATAGAGAAAAGAGGCCATGTGTCCTTTAATAGAGAAAGGTAAGGACAAACTGACTGCTAAAGACCAATTCTTTATTCTGATTCTTGATTAGAAACTGGCTTCACAGCACGCTGGACATACCCATAAGTGCTCCGCCCTCCGCTCCAGCAGCCATCCCAGTGTATGTATACTCATAGTTCCGGTCAGGTGTTGATTGTGTGATCTTCGGGGCATTCCACAAAATTTACTTTTCCTCCCCTCACCTCTGAATACTCCCATTTCTAACATTCTCTGTATGTGTACGTTCTCAACCTCATTGACATCATCTGCATATCGAAATGAATTTATTACTACCTTTATTAAATCTGCT
This sequence comes from Meghimatium bilineatum, assembly GCA_034231615.1. Lineage (NCBI taxonomy): Eukaryota > Metazoa > Mollusca > Gastropoda > Stylommatophora > Philomycidae > Meghimatium > Meghimatium bilineatum. The sequence goes on from CM067298.1 coordinate 62,726,672, forward strand.
TTATCTCTTCTCAGAAATGTGCCGTCTATCACCGCATTGCCTGCCAATAAGTCGGCTCTTTCGTTTCCTCTGACCCCAGCATGACCAGGGCAGTATATTGCTAAAGACCAATAAGACTAGTTAGTTGTTTCTGCGAACCAATGGAAATGATCGTCAACAGAAGATTAAGATGGTACCTAGAATCAAAGAAGTTATTGGTAGCATAACAAGTTGGATTTAGAGTGCAAAAGTACAGAAGACCAAACAGCATTCCTGTACCAGATCGGAAATGAAAAGGAAATGAAAATCAAATTATTTGCACAAATGTCCGGGTTTCTTTACTTTTCGCACTTTTATGGAATTTTCCGTATTAATATTATAACGAAGGGTATAAAGAAGGTCCAACTAAAACGATAGAAATGTATTTCAATCAAAATTTGTGGCATGTTCCAATTTTGTGATGTTTGAATTACTCTTAAAACTAAAAATTTCTTTCATGAGATTCTTTTTAAAAAAAATTAGATATTTTGATGAAAGTAGCCGAAAAGACATTATTGGATTGGACTGTCCCTGTGTTTGTCAAAGAAGAAATGTCAATCGCAGAAAGAGGGATAAACGTGTCGAGATATGTTCTGATTGTGCATAAAAACTAGTGGCACGCGTACGTCCCTAACGTATTGAAAATTAGAATTAAACAAAATTTAAGAAATCAGTGTAAATGAGTGCATATTTTTGCTTCAGAAATCAGTTTAAATGAGCTGAGTGCATCGTTTTTGTTTTAATTTCTCTCACATGAATATGAATATATCGGCCCCACATAATATTTTCACAACAGACACTTGTTAGACAAGCACTAAACTTGTTCAACATTTAAACTTGTTAGACAAGCACCAAAATTATTAAACAATTACACTTTGTTAGATAATAACTAAACAATGACACTTGTTAGATGAGCACCAAAAGTGTTCAGCAATGAAATATGTTAAACAAGCATCAAACATATTCAACAATGACACTTGTTAGACAAGCACTAAACTTGTTCAACAATGTTCCTAGTTCAATAAATATTTGCCCGAGTCACTTATTAAACAAACTGAACCATGTTCAACACTGTCATTGAACATGCAGCCTTCCCTTTTCTAATGCTCCCCAAACACCTTTCTATGGTGGCTCAAGGCAAAGTGCGAAGAGCCAAGTATTTCCATTTGTTGGACGTAATGACCTGGGGAAAGAATGTAAAAAGACGACGGATTTGAAGTCATTAATGAGAGACAGACCTAAGAGAGCTGATAATGGCGACGGGAAAATCAAATTGAGTTAGATCGAAAAGGAGGGAGCATGGAATAACAAAGGTTGTGAAAATTGAAAAAGTGGTATAAAAATAGTGTTTCCGAATCAATAAGGTATCTTTTGACAAGGCTATAGTTAAGCACCATTACAACGGTGTAGATAACAGGACCTACGGGTGTCTCAGTTTATTAATCTAATTACGTTAAATCTATTTTTAAATTATTGCCTTATTTTGAATTAAAGCGGGGTTTATTATGGAAACGTATAGATATGTAACGTCTTGTATACGTTCGCCGTTGAGTGGAAGTGGTTAAAATACTGGGTTATTAGTTATCACCGCCGAAGTCGGATGTATATCTGTCTGTCTGTCGGTCGGTCGGTCGGTCAGTCAGTCAGTCTGTCTGTCTGTATGACTGTCTATCTATCCTATCCTATCCTGTCCTGTCCTGTCGGTCGGTCGGTCGGTCTGTCTGTCTGTCTGTCGGTCGGTCGGTCGGTCTGTCTGTCTGTCTATCTATATCTATCTATCTATATATCTATCTATTTATCTATCTATCTATCTATTCGCTGAAACCCTTTGTTGCCTTTCTGCGACAGGGTAGAGTTTTCTGGAGACTGCCCTTTTGTGTGCTGAATATATTGTGGAATTTGTCGCCTCTTTTATTTCAGTAGTCCATCGTGTTCGTGGTCGGTCTCTAGGTCTGCCTTCGCTGTATCTGTGTAGCATAGCTTGCTGTGGTATTCAGTCTGATGGTAGTCTGCTGATGTGTGCAAACTATTTGAACTGTTGTCTCTTGATGTATTCTAAGCTTGGCATGGTGCCGGTTTTTTGTCGGATGTCCTCATTCCTCACCCTGTCCCGGGAAAGGCTCACTTTTCTACGAGCGACGATTTTGTCGGATGTATAATGCGACATAATTAATTCTTTTATCCGAAACATATCCAGTTGTAAATCTAGGAACACCGTTGTACTGTTATAAGATAGATCCTCTGGGAGTTTTAGAACTAACAAAAAAGGATAGTTTCTTCTAATTAAATTGCACGGGTCAAAGCGCATGAACCCATGGACCGCTTGATCAGCAACCAACCAACCAGAGCACGGATCCTACCGTCCATGGCATGCAAGAATCAGTTGCAACAACACACCTGATGCATTGACAGGCAATACTATAGTGAATGGAACAGTAATAAGAAATGGCAGAGATGAGTTAATTACAGTAGTTATGTGTGTACTACAATGTGATGAAGAAAGGAGTTGCAAAAGTCGCCAATGTACATGCTGAGAGAATGATAGAAGTGATAGAAACTTAAGGAGAAGGATGAACTTGCCTCCTCTCTGGAAAGATTCGAAAAACGCAAAACCAATAACTGAGTTTATATACACTCTCAGATGGACGTTGGATCGGGAAGTTGTATTGGAATGTTGTCTACACCAGGTGACTTCCCTTATTTTAATGTTCGTATGACCTCTTTTATATCATTTACTAGAATTCCTGCATTTCATATTTCTCTATTGCTTAGCTCAGAATTCTTTAATATAATGCTGACAACATTCTGGCGTAGACAACATTCTGGTGTAGACAACATTCTGGTGTAGACAACATTCTGGTGTAGACAACATTCTGGTGTAGACAACATTCTGGTGTAGACAACATTCTGGTGTAGACAACATTCTGGTGTAGACAACATTCCAACAGAACTCTTATTTTTAAAAAGAAAAAGTGTTTTTTTAATGAGGATATGTACTATTCAACAACGGACGAGTCCATATTTGCTATATCATGATGTATGTCCAAATAAGTATGCAAGTCGAAATCTAGGTAAGGGTTTGAGAGCAATATAATGCCTGCTTTCCTTTCTATCATGCCCCTCACCATTATACACTCCCTATCGTATAGTCTCCCTCGACATCATAACCCCCTCTCGTCTAGTCTTCCTAACAAGAATATACTCCTACTCTCATAATCTACCTCAACATCATACATTTCCTCTCGTCTTGTCAACCTCACCATCACATATCGTCCCTCTCGTTTAATGTCTTTCACCATCATACAGTCTATCTCTTCTAATGTCCTCACATCATATACTCTTTCTCTTCTAATCTACTTCACCATCATAACTCGCTCTCGTCTAATCTCTTTCATCAGAATACACTCCCTCTCGTCTAAACTATCTCCCTTACTAACGTCATACACTCTCGTGTCTTATTTCCCTCACATCATACACTATCTCTCGTAGTCTCCTTCACCAGCATACACTCCCTCTCTTCTAGTTTACCTCACCATCATAAGTCCCTCTCTTCTAGTCTCCCCCATCATACACCCCCTCTCTTCTATTCTCTGGCATCAGCATACACACCCTCTCGTCTAGTCTCCATAACCATCACATTATACACCCCCTATCTTCTTGATCCGTCATCAGCATAACTCCCGCTCGTCTAGTCGTTCTCATCCTCTCAAGTTTTCTTTCATAGGTAACAGTCACGCGGATGAAAAGAAACTAGATGAGTATTATATTGTGTGTACAAACTGTCTAGTTTGCGCAATATTATTTAATTTCATGTAGTATTCATCATTCCCATTGGAGTGAATTCAAAGCGAATGATAAAATCAGAGAAGAGACATATCAAAATTTCATCACAGATGTTATCAGAAAACGTCTTTGGTCCTACATCGGGCATATCCTACGCGTAGACACCAACAGAATACACCACTAATCTCTTGAATGGATACCTACAGGCAAAAGAACAAGGGGTAGACCAAAAGAAACACTCAGAAGAACGATACATGGAGAAAGTAAAACAACCAATATTCATACTATTCAAGAACTGCACAGAATAGCTCTGAACAGACAGAATTGGAGAGATCTGACCTCTGCCCTATGCACTAACTTCAGCGAAAAAGGAAATTGAATGAATGAATGAGTATTCATAATTATTTTTCTTGTATCAGCATTTATTTCATGTAGTATTCACCATTATTTTACTTGTATCATCATTCTTATATCAGCATTCTTGTATCATCATTTATTTCCATTTTTTTTTATCTATGTGTTACTTATTCTAATTTAGAGGTTAGTTTTTATAGTTCTTGTCCTGATCCAACAAAACAAAGATCACACAGATGGAAATCACTGGTTCATATTGATGTTGTATTGTTACACCCTTCACAATAGCAACAGCTAGAAACTTGGTATGCAAAGTAGTAAAACGTTTATAATTAATGAATAACAAGACGAAATGAATAACAAGACGAAATGTTGTTGTTCACAAGGAATGTTTCGTTTCTATAGTTATACGTCCTTTTTATATTTGATGTTTCTACTATTTTTAAATTATTGTTAATTTTCAATATAATTTAATTTCTTTACCACTTTTGTCGCGGATTATTTCTTGATACGGTTTTGTGTTTGAAACATCGATTAAGTGTGTTTAATATTAGTATAATTCGTCATGTGATTCAATCTGTTTTGTGTACTGCTAACTATATTTCTGTCTGTGAATTAGTTTGTTTTATGTACTGTGAACTATATTTAGTTTTTTGAAATGTTAACTACAATTCTTCTTATTATTCACGCTATTCTGTAAACTGTGAACAAGCTTTACTTCACCTACGCTGTCTATACCCTTTATTTCCTACACACTAATTCCATCTATTTGTATTTTCGTCTCCTAATAAAGCATCTCCCTTTCTGTTCTTCACCTTATCTATCCCCATATACCCTTCCAACACGTGCACTGAATATATATATATATATATATATATATAGCAACATCTCTGTAAATTAATAAAATAAAATCATCCACACTACAATTCCCTCTCTAACTAATTAAAACTCAGCACAATAACTAGACATTGTGGTTATTTCCCACAGGTACAATCGGCTGTCTAATTATGTATTAACAACAGTTGTATCTACCACAGACCCCTGATGTTCACCCTATTATCTGTATAGAAATCCTCCCAAGCCCATATTCAGTGATTCTGTGTACTGATTACTATGTCACTGTAATATCTTGACATTTACTAATAAAATTACTGAGATATGTATCCAATTATCTTGTTGTGTAGTGAATATAAGGAGTAAATCAGTTCAGTTGCTGGTCATTCAAAAAGTTCGGAATTCCAGTCATTCTTTAGTCCATGTGGTTGTACAAATAAGTACTAAACTTGAACAGTTGATGAACACATCGAGAAAGAACAAAACCAATGTTTTGTATTGAAATCGACCGTCTCTATCAACCCAATGATAGCTAAGGCTTAATAATATAATATACCTTACATCTTTCAAGTCATTTTGCGGAAGTTCTGAATATCTCACCAGATGCCCAGCAGACCAAACATAATTCATCAAGCACCTAGAAGAAGAAATGCCAATATAGTAAGGCTTTCGTCTTATGAAAGCCCCACTACAGTCAACCTTTACAGTTACTTTTATCTGTGTCTTTTTAAAACATTGTACAACACTCAGAGGAATAGCACGTTTCACTAGCTTTTCCCTCAAGCAAATGTAATTATTTGAGTAACTGGCTAATGTAACGTATTAATACCATTTTTGTGTGCATACGATGTCTTTTTTTTAGACCAAACAAATGTATACTTTATATTTGTGCATCATGTCCAGTTTTTATGCACGAATGAAATCCTTTGAGCTTTGTAGAAATATTAATTGTTGTGTCTCGAAAGAAGAAGTTTTACCACTTCAGACACACATTCTACGAGTTGATTAGACAGAGGAGTTTCTATTATTACAATAATGTGATCACCATATTTACATATGCATACCTGTTGAAAATGATTTCTTGAAAAAGTATCTCGCATAGTGGTCATTTAATTAGATTTTGCTATCCAACAGTTCAATGTTCGTTTACTTCTCCATAAGACGTGAATAGTTCTTTTGTCAGGGTTTTAAATTGAATGATATAATTTTAATCGATTAGCTTCATTACAGAAATACTTACACAATCTTATTTGCGATCTGCTCTAATGTCACAAACTTTACTCGAAGACTCATGTTTTTTCTACTAACTACACACTTTCTGTTGAGAAGCTTCTGAGGACGAATTTGAGCGTGACACCAAGATATAACCTTTCATCACCGCCTATCTTGTGTTCGAGAGTACACACTCGTGCAATATCACGCTTAAATCATGACAATTGTATCATAAATAAATCATGCTTAAGTGACGTCTTATAATTTACTGTAAACACCCTAATTTTTGTCTGATATATGTGCTCACACGTAAACTTTTGATCTATATCGCATATAAGCGAAAATTGAAATTAATGGCTGCATTTTAATGCAAATTAATTCACATGGTCTGTAACATTTCAAATTCAAAGACAATTTCAATTATATACGATATATATTTGCTGAGATACGTCATTTTAAAGTTTGTTAAAGCTTGTGAAAAGTGCTATAGATTCTTCTCGGTATGGAAATAATGTTTAGAGGAATATTCCATCAAATTTAACAACATGATAAAAGAGTAGTACTTCTTGTAATTCAAAGCAATGAAAAAAAATATCACTCATGCATGACATCCTTAATAACTACTTTTACAGTCTACAATAAATTTATTTTTAAAATATGGAACTACCACACACATAAAAAAGAATGGTGTTGAAAAAATAGAGTAAGATTTATGAGTTAACTACAAAAACATACAGCAAGATTTATGAGCTAACAGATACAAAAACATATTGTAAGTTTTATCAGTTATGAAAATATGTATTCGGCCGATAGAAACGCCGATTAGAATGAAAACCAAGGCGATTCCTATAAATATCTGTGTTATACATTGGCATCAGACAGTAAATATTACGGAGATTGAAAATAGAAATGTACAATGCTTAAGATGCTCGTACAATGAACAACATGATGAAAAACTTAAAACACCAATAACGGCACAATAATCTCATTAGGCGTGGTCCTATCTTTTGCAAGAATGTGAAATTTTGGATAATGGGTAATCCAATTCTTAGAAAAACTGGAAGCAGGGGAAATCTGTTTCTGAGATCGAGAAACAATATTTTTAATAATGTGAGCAAAGATGAAAACACAAACTGAGGTTCTGCGATGGGTGGATGATTCACACCGGACTGAACAGTTACCAGCTATAGCTATACAATATATATATATATATATATATATATATATATATATATAAAGTTAGTGTAAATTTGTCACCAGCCAATATCGATTGAGGAAATGAAAACAAAATGAAGCGACAGAATGATAACATTCTGTCTTTTCGCGTTATAGCTATTTATGCCTTGCAGCTAGGGACAGAAGAGTTCTTTGGAGACGCCTTTTTGTATGCTTCGTATATGTTTGTTTTCATTGATTCTTTTATTTCCGTGTTCAATCTTTTGCTTGGTCTGCTCCTAGCTGTGTATCCATCGTGTCTAAATAACAATGCTTTTTTTGAGGGACACTATCTGATGGTAATCTGGAAGCATGTGATAACCACTTAATCTGTCGTCTTCTGATGTAATCCAGGATTGTAAATGTTTGTTAGTTTTCTGATGTTTTCATTTATTATTCCATCTCGTATTGTGACTCCGAGAATTCTACTTAGACAAGTAATTTTTGTAGTAACGAGTTTTTTTTTCTTATCTTGATAGTGTCCACGCTTGACATTGGTATCATAATGATGGTTATGATCATCGTTTTATACACTGCAGTTTTGGTATTACTGTTCACATGTTTTGTTGTGTTTTGTTTTTGTTTTAAATAAAGATACATCTGTCCTAAGATATGTTATGCCATGTTGCATCTATGTTGGATTTAAACTACCTTATCATAATGATGACATTAACGTCATATTGCTACATTTACACGTATATCGAATTTCATAAAGATTCCCAGAAACATATAATATACTTCGACATCTATAACGGAACAATGCACCAGATTTGACAACTTTTACATCAACTTCTAAAAGTTTGAGAGTTATATATACCATTCCAACTTTTAATTATAGTATATACTACTATATCTTTTCATTATTTACTATTATACGATTGTAAACAAAATCGTTCTTAAATATGAAAAAGACAAAAATGTTAGCAACTGACTAAACTAAAATAAGACCCTAAATTATTATTGAAATCTGCAATTTAGAAGAAGTGACACATTTTAATTATTTAGGAACTAATATAAACAATGCGGGTGACTGCTCAGTTGAGATTATGAGAAGAATAGCAATGGCGCTGTCAAAATTGAAACAGCTAAAGAAACTATACATAAGAACCAAGTTGTGTTTATTGCGAACATATGTGTTTCCTGTGGCGACATATGGTTGTGAAGCATGGGTACTAAATGGAAAACAGTGGAAAAGAGAATAACATCATTTGAATTAAAGTGTTATAGAAGAGTTTTGAGAATGTCATGGACAGCGAAGAAAACAAACCAGGGGGCGTTACGAACAATTAACGTCCAGGAAGGCTGGCTTCTGAACACCATATTAAGGAAAAAGCTAGTTCATTTCGATCACATTAAGAGACACGACGGCATGGAGAGAGTGATTTTGGAGGGGATGATAGAAGGCAACAGGGGAAAAGGCCGCCCAGGACGCCGTTTGACAATAGACATTAAAGAATGCAAGCTCATGTCACTAAAAGAGGCAGGGAAATTTGCTCAAGACTGCGGATAAATCAAGAGATCCATAAGGAAGACTACGTTCTGTAAAGAATAGGTCACAAGTCGATGACTATTATATTACAGCTGTCTAATATATCATAATTTTTGGTAGGTTTAGTTTGATATTCCTTGATGACTTCTTTACATTCTTCAATGTTATACTAATGTTTACCACTAGAAGAGGGTGATCAGTATTACAATCTGCTCCTGATCTTGCTGTTACCAATATCACACCTTCTCTAAATCTTACGAAATGTTTTTATTATGTTTATATCTTCTTATTCATCAGCGTTCATTCTCAAACTCCTGCTTGATCTCTCTTGTACGGCTATCAAAGCCCCCATTAGATTTCCAGCATGATATAGTTCAGATAATGCGTTATGTCGCCGTTGTATTTGCACCAATAGTCCAAAATATCAGTCTTCATCGGGATGTTTATATAACTTTCAAGATATACGCTATCTAGGATTTCTAATTATAGGAATATAATATGGGATTTACCACATCGCTAAAACACACTTGACTCATGACCGAGAGAATAGAGCGTTGGTATTTCATCCGTAAAGCTAAGTGTTCAATTCCCAGTAAGATCGGAGTTTTTTGAGTCGGAGAATAAATAAAAGACTCACTTCTCTACTACTCGTTAACAGGAAACATGCTAAATTGAGGTAATCTAAAGACAACACGCAGACCTTACAGATACATTACTGCTAACAAGCATTTCCGAAACATGATTTTGTCAATATATGGTTACAGACATTGTCAATACATTATTGTAAAGAAATATTACCCATACATGGTTGGAAACAAACACTGCCCATACATTGTTGTAAAGATATATTACCCATGCATGGTTGTAAACAAACATTGCCCATACATTGTTGTAAAGATATATTACCCATACATAGTTGTAAACAAACACTGCATATACATTGTTGTAAAGACATATTGCCTATACATTATTGTAAAGATATATTACCCATACATGTTTGTAAACAAACACTGCCAATAGATTATTGTAAAGACATATTAAACATGTACGGTTGTAAACAAACATTGCCCATGTATTATTGTTATGACATATTACCCATGCATGGTTGTAAACAAACACTGCCCATAGATTATTGTAAAGACATATTAAACATGTACGGTTGTAAACAAACATTGCCCATACATTGTTGTAAATACATATTACCCATGCATGGTTGTTAAGATGTAATACTCATGTATGGTTGTAAACAAACATTGCCCATAAATTGTTGTAATGAAACAATGATCATTCATATTGTAAACAAACACTGCCAATACATTGTTGCAAATACATATTACCCATGCATAGTTGTAAACAAACATTGCCCATACATTGTTGTAAACAAACATTGCCCATACATTGTTGTAAAGATATATTATCCATGCATGGTTGTAAACAAACCTTGCCCATACATTGTTGCAAAGACATATTACACATGCATGTTTGTTAAGATATAATACCCATGTATGGTTGTAAACAAACATTGCCCATACGTTGTTGTAAACATTATTACCCATGCATAGTTGTAAACAAACCATTCCTATACATTGTTGTAAAGATATATTACCCATAAATAGTAGTAAACAAACATTTCGTTAAAACTGTATATCCTTGGTTGTAAACAAACACTACCCAAACAATGATGTAAACAAACAATGTCGGTATATGGTTGTAAATTAGAGACATGAAGTTTAACTAGAAACATGAATTGTAACTAGAGACATAAAGTGTAACTAGTGCCATAAAGTATAATTAGAATATTAAAGTGTAACTAGAGACAATAAGTGTAATTAGACACATGAAGTGTAACAAGAGACATGAAGTGTAATTAAAGACATGAATTGTAACTAGAGACATTAGGTGTAATTAGAGACATGCAGTTTAAATAGAGACAACAAGTGTAACTAGAGCCTTGAAGTGTAACGAGAGATAAAAGTGTAATTAGAGTATTGAATTGTAATTAGAGAAATGAAGTGTAACTAGTGACATGAAGTGTAATTAGAAACATAAAGTATAACTAGAGACAATAAGTGTAACTAGGGACATGAAGTGTAATTAGAGGTATTAAGTGTAACAAGAGACATGAAGTGTAATTAGAGATGTGAAGTTTAAATAGAGAGTTTAAGTGTAACTAGTGACATTAGGTGTAATTAGAGACGTGTAGCTTAACTATACATAATACGTGTTACTAGAGAATGAAGTATAATTAGAGGCATGAAGTGTAACTACAGGCATCAAGTCTAACTAAAGGAATGAAGTGTAACTAGAGACACAAAGTGCAATTAGAAACATGAATTGTAAATAGTGACGTAAGTGTAACTAGAGACATGAAGTGTTACTAGAGAAATGCAGTCTAATTAGAAAAATACCGTTTAAATAGTGACAATAAGTGTAACTAGAGACATGAAGTGTAATTAGAGACATGAATTGTAACTAGTGACATAAGTGTAACTAGAGACATGAAGTGTAACTAGAGACATGAAGTGTTACTAGAGAAATGCAGTCTAATTAGAAAAATACCGTTTAAATAGTGACAATAAGTGTAACTAGAGACATGAAGTGTAATTAGAGACATGAATTGTAACTAGTGACATAAGTGTAACTAGAGACATGAAGTGTAACTAGAGACATGAAGTGTAACTAGAGATATGAAGTGTAACTAGAGATATGAAGTGTAACTAGAGACAAGAAGTGTAACTAGAGATATGAAGTGTAACTAGAGACATGAAGTGTAATTAGAGACATGAATTGTAACTAGTGACATAAGTGTAACTAGAGACATGAAGTGTAACTAGAGACATGAAGTGTAACTAGAGATATGAAGTGTAACTAGAGATATGAAGTGTAATTAGAGACATGAAGTGTAACTAGAGATATGAAGTGTAACTAGAGACATGAAGTGTAATTAGAGACATGAAGTGTACTAGAGATATGAAATGTAACTAGAGACATGAAGTGTAATTAGAGACATGAATTGTAACTAGTGACATAAGTGTAACTAGAGTCATTAAGTGTAATTAGAGACATGAATTGTAACTAGAGGCATGAATTGTGAATAGAGACATGAAGTGTAACTAGAGACACGAAAAATGTAACTAGAGCCATGAAGTGTAAATAGAAACAATATGTGTATTTAGAGACAGTAAGTGAAGTGCAACAAGAGACATTATATAATAAAGGGGACTCCCAACAATATTTGTCTACAGCCAACCTTTACTGTTATGTATCAAATTCAGTGACATATTACTTTTATACAGGAATCCGTGAATAATCTTTGATGGAAATGTTATACATACTATGCTGCTGTCACTTAGGTGGAAATACTAAACATACTATTCAGATGTAACGTGGATGGAAACATTAAACATACTGTGCTGCTATCACGCAGATGAAAATGCTATACTAGACATACTGTGCTGCTGTCACGTGGATGGATATACTAAACATACTATACTGCTGTTTCGTTGATGGTAATACTGAACATGCCGTGCTGCTGTCACGTGGATGGAAATACTATGCTGGACATACTGTAATGCTGTCACGTGAATGGAAATAATAAACATACTGTGCTGCTGTCACGTGGATGGATATACTAAACATACTATTCTGCTGTCATGTGGATGGAGATACTAAACATACTGTACTGCTGTCTTGTGGATGGTAATACTGAACATACCGTGCTGTTGTCACGTGGATGGAAATACTATACTAGACTGACTGTGCTGCTGTGATTTAGAGCAAATGTCAAAATTTGTGTACATTTTGATATGTTTCTCGACTATTCAATGTTTCTTGCTTTGCTTTCTCATGTATAACAAACAACCACTTAGATTAACATAAGCAAAGATTTGAAGAAATTATACCTAACTTAAAATACCAAAGAGGGGGATGTGATTATATACACTGATGGATCTGTGATTGGACATGTTCGCAGTGCTTGGGCCTTCACAGTTCAGTGCGCAGGTAAAACGATCAAGGAGGAGAATAGTGCCTTTGCGGTCATTACGAGTAGTATGACCATGGAGACTATGACGGTGACCAGGGCATTTGAGTGGTTATGCACACAGAGGTAACGCAGGTCTGCATCTTGAGTGAGTCTATGAGTATGATTATGAAGGTACAAGTGGGTGTCGTTCGCGAATAGTGGATTGAGGCCTTGAGAAAGGCAAGGCTGAAAGTGGTGATATTTATTTTAAAGCCGGGACATGTGGGCGTTCGAGGCGATGAAAGAGCGGATCAACTGGCATCATGCGCGATTGTGGCACAGGGCGATGGGGGCAATGGATCGCGCTGACGTTTTGAATTCCTTAAGAGATATAACACTCGAGATTGAGACTACTGTGGATGATGATTTTTTTTCAATAGCTAGGATTAAACATCAGGGATTGAAATGCAATGTTGCTAGAAGTATTCATTTTGGGGGGCGCAGAAGAATGATGGTCAACCAGCATAGGAACGGTACTGTCAGCAGAAGTGTAATGGCGGATTCACTCAAGGAGAGGTCGGAGCAACTATGGACGTGTCCAGTTTGCAGTGATGATGATCCGACGACTAACTAACTAACTATTCCTAACTTGCAATATACCAGAGATAGAAATATAAACAGTGAAAAATGTTCGTTTAAAAATCCTACAATCTGCCTTTAAACAATATGGTATAAAAAAATATCGCATTGGGTCTTCACACAGAGCATATCAATAAATCTCACAATCGGTATTCACACAGGAGTACAATAATATATCTCACATTCGGTCTTCACACAGTATATTAATAAATTTCATATTCGGTCTTCATAAAGGAGCATATCAATAAATCTCACAGTCGGTATTCACACAGGAGTACATTAATATATCTCACATTCGGTCTTCACACAGTATATTAATAAATCTCATATTCGGTCTTCACAAAGGAGCATATCAATAAATGTCCAGTCGATCTTAAAATAGGAGAATATCAATAAAACTCACAATAAGCCTTCATACAGTAGCATACCAATATTATTGCCTTAAAATACTAGTATATTAACAAATCTCCAATTGGCCTTCAAACGGGAGCATATCAGTCAAGCTTGTGAGTTCTATATTGAATTATGTCATAGATCACAGACAAGGATTTTAGATTTGTTAGTTTCCTTGATTGTTTTTCCAGTGCAATTCCATGTGATTTCCATTTCCTTCAAGTCCTTCGTGGTCTTTTTTTATCATATTTTGGTCGATTTTCCTTGCTTCCTTTTCCCTATGTCATTGGCCTTCTAACTATATATTTAGCTGAGTTTCTGGCCTTATGTCCAATCCATCTCCGTTCTTTCTCCTTAATTTCCTTAACAAGAGAATCTGCAACACTAAACTCATTAGAGTATAAAAGACAAAAGAAAAATGAGTCACGATTACAAATGTCAGCTTCAGGCCACGGATGAAGAAAATCAAAATTGTAACAGCGAGTAAGTGATATGTAACACGTTCAACATTAGTTTAATCAGAAATGGGTAAACTTGATCTAAAGTTGAGAAAAACCTTGGGCGAATAATTACGCCTATGTTCTTTATAACCTTTATAAGTAAAGTGTTGTTCTGTACTTGACATTATCTTCAACAATGTCTCAAATACCGTAGTTCAATTTAAACACAGTGTTACTGAAATCACTTTTAGATTGTCTATTACGGGGCTGTCCATAAACTACAGCAACACATTTTTTGAGGCAATTTTTGATTCTCTCATCCTCATCAATAAATGTCAAGAATTCAGGGACTGATTAATTATGTCAAGAATTCATCTATCTAACTATACGCTAAACCCTTTATTGTGTTTCAGCGTCAGCGGTAGAAGAGATGGTCCTCGTGTGTGCTGAGTATGTTGTGGAATTTGTGGCCTTTTTTATTTCGGTGGTCCATCGTTTTTTATGTCGTCTTCTAGGTCTGCCTTCACTGTATCTGTGTAGCATAGCTTGTTGTTGTATACTGTCTGGTGGTAGTCTGCTGATGTGTGAAAACCATTTAATCTGTTGGCTCTTAATATACTCCGAGATTGGGGCAGTGTCGGTTCTTTGTCGAGGACATTTCTGACTCTGTCTCCTAGCGATGTTAATATGATTGTGAGTAAGCATGCCATTTCAGCTGTCACTAGTTTACGTTTGTCTTGTGCCGTCGTTGTCCATGTTTGGCTTTGTTAGCACAGCCTTGGCATAATAGTGTTATTTTTGGGTTTAAATCTACACTTTTGTTTCTGAAGATTGGTGTCATTTGCCCTAGGGATTGGTATGCTTTACTACAACTATTGTGTATTTCTTTATTGCTCTTGCCGCATGTTGTTATATTGCTTCCTAGGTATGTAAATTATGTCACTTGTTTAAGTCTCTTGTTTCAAATATATATATATATATTGGCCTTCAAACGGGAGCATATCAGTCAAGCTTGTGAGTTCTATATTGAATTATGTCATAGATCACAGACAAGGATTTTAGAGTTCGAGGGCGATATATATATACATTGGTGTTTCTTTATGTTCTTCCTATCTTCATTAATTCGGTCTTTTCTATGTTTATCTTTATGTTAAAGATTTGGTATATTTCATGTAACTTGTCTATTTCTCTTTGTAGATGTTCTTCTGATGATGCTACTAGTGCTTGGTCGTCTGCAAATAGCAATTCGTTTAAGTTCTCTTTCAGATTGTTTTCTTTCGTTACCTTTGCTACTTTCAGTTGTGATCTATGTATGTTATGAACAATAGGGGGAATAGTACACATCCCGGTCACACTCCCGAGTAGATTTGAAAATAATCGGATGTGCCTGTACTTGTTCTCACTGCGCAATGAATATTCGCGTATATGCTCTGAGATAGGATTATCAGATGTTGTGGAAATCCATATGTCTGTAGGCTATCCATAATTGTGCTCTATCCACTCTGTCAAAAGCTTTCTCTTGGTGAACGATAGCCAGATATATTTGTTGGTCCTATTCCGTCGCTCTTTCTGCAAGTTGTTTGAGGGCGAAGATTGCATCTGTACAACTTTTATTTTTTCGAAAGCCCATTTGCGTGATGTTGAGCTGTGGTTCTATATATGTGAGCATCCTCTTCTCTAGTATCTTGCTAAAGATTTTTCCTATGTGGCTTAAGAGTGATATGTCTCTATACTTAGTGCAGTCCCTCTTACTGCCTTTTAAAAATTTCCAGATGGGAACGATCATGATGCATTTCACGCTTGCGGTGTCTTGTGTGTCTTCCATATCACATTGAATAATCTGTGTAACCACTTTATACCTGTCACTGTTAGTATTTTTATTAATTCTATTCGGTCTATTTCTGGTGCTTTGCTGATTGGTGCATGTTTAACTGCTTATTAAATTTTGGATTCCAGGATGTATGGTTCTAGGTCTTCTTCTATTGTATTTATTGTTGTGATATCTTCTCCTTCCTTCAAGTTTAACAGTTGCGTGAAGTAATTTTTCCATGAGTTCTTGGTGCTTATTTAGTATGTTTCCTTGTTCATCGTTGATTTCTGTTGGTTCATAGATGGCTGTTTTACTTCACATGTTTTGTACTTTCTTGTAGAACATCTTTGGTGCGTTTTGTTTATCTTTGTTAAGCATTTCTCCATATTCTTGCCATACATTAAGAAGAATTCATGGACTGATTACTTATGTCAAGAAATCAGGACACGTTAATTATGCCAAGAATTCATGGACTCATAAACTATATTAAACAATTTAAGGGATCAATTAATTATGTCAAGAATTCAGGAACTGCTTAATTTTGGCGAGAATTCAAGGACTGGTGAATTATTTTAATAATTCAGAGACTGATTAATTATGTAAAGAATTCAGTGATTGATTAATGATGTCAAAAAACAAGGACATAATTATATGTCATGAATTCAGAAACTCATTAATTTTGTCAAGGATTCGGGGACTGATTAATTATGTCAAAAATTAAGGCATTGATAAATTATGTCAAGAAAAATAATACATGTTTTCTTTCACATTTTTAGAAATATGCTTCAAATTCAATCAGCTTAATTGATGTATAAAATAATATTATTTACATCAACCTATGTCAATCTTTTGCAATGGCATTGCGCCTATTTTTTCTTTTTAATGATAGGCAGTGATCTTGCGGTGATAAAATTATGCATGCTGCTCGTTGTGAACAAATATTACTATTTCTTTTATATCAGGCCGCAGTTGTTTTTGGAATTTAACATGCATCATAAATTGTTGCACTCTGCCAGACGCAGTCTGAAAGATTGAATAAGACAGAGGATAGCATATTTTACTTGGGTGTACTAAAGATGCGTCAGTACCAGCCATGCGATTCTTACTCGACTGTCCATCTATAGAGCACAGAATACAGTTATGCAGAGCACTGACATACCTCCGGATCATGGCTGACAAGGAGCTTCCACACCCTTCTGAAATTCGAAAGCTGAAAGGTGGTAGACTGAAGGAAGGAAGGTCATAGATAGACGTTTTTGGACGGCATAATGAGTATGTGCATGTTGAAGGATGTCGTGTCTGGTGCGAATGGTTAAGTGTGTTTGTAGATTGTCAGACTTCCTTCCGAGTAATAGTACATCTCAATTGACAATGCAAAGGTGCCCTATTGCGGTGAAATCTGATGTGCAGGAACAGATCAGCGAGAATTCCAGGGAAGGTGACATTATTAATACACGGATGTTTCGGTTGCTGGCACGTGAGGTGTGCTTGGATCCTCGCGGCTAAATTTGTGGGGAGTACCATCAGGGAGGATAGTTGCTCGTTTGTTATGACCACAAGCATGATGACTATGAGAATATTAGACTGCATCCTTAGTGACTTGATGAGAATGATCAGAAAATATAAATGGTTTGCATTCAAGAAAATTGGCCTGAGACAGTCGAGAGGTCGATGCTGGAATTTGTTACATTATTTTCGCAACTAGTCATGTAGGTATACAGTGCACGGAGAGAGCAGCTTGGCTGACTTGCATTCGAACTGTGTCCAGTGGTAGAGCAATGGATCGTGAGGATATTTTGAACTTACGAGAAACAGCCGAAATGACATTGTTGAATTTGTGCTGTACCTATTGTGTACTGTTATATCACATCTGTCTGATACATCAGAATCTCATTTTAATAAGTTTATGTCTAGTTTGATATTTCTTGGTGATTTCTTTAAATTCTCATATTTTATGCTTCATTTTCTATCAGAGCAGGTTCCCTGTTACAATCTGCTTCTAGTCGTACGTTTTCCGATAACATACGTTTCGAAATCGTACGAAATAGATTTAGTCACAGTCAACTACATTGCCACCACCCACAATCACTATGAACATCACTACCATCAAACTTATTATCATCATCATTACTATGATCGTCGTCGTCGGAAGACAAATGTAAGACTATTATCATAACGACGTTCTGAGTACAACTAGGACAGACGATATATGGTATTGGAAATCAATTGTAAACATCATTCGACTCGCACGACTTTTCATCGCAATCTAGACAATTATTATATCAGAGAAGAGGAAATCTATGGAGATGGAACAAACCGTTAGCAACCAACAGGGCAAGCATATCAACGTTAGAAAGAAACAGCCATTGTTTTAAAGACGTGTAATTTCTTCTTCTGAACTTGTTTTCAACACCAGCCGATTACGTCCGGATACATGTAATACATATGTCGCGGTTGACAGCTTAGCATTGATGTCTGAGCATTGCAAATTTCTCGCATAACACATCCGATATTAGTATGCTATTTTGACAATTTATAGGACGGGTTGCCTACCACACAACCAAGCTAGTTTAGCCTCATTTTACTTCATGTATGACATGTCATAGGGTTGTTATACTTTTCTTCTTTTAAAACCACTATAAACAGTGTTTCTAAACAGTGTTGCTATTCTACTCTAGTGCAGCGTTTTGTGGTCTTCATGCGAATGTTTGGGCCCAGTATGGTCTGAGCCTGGAAACCAAATTTAATTTATACTGCGCAGTCGTTCTACTTTCGCCTGCTATATGCAGCCGAATCCTGGACTGTATATGATAGTCATGCGAGGCAGCGTAAAGTCTTTTCACTTGTGGTGCGTGAGAAAGTTTGTTTGTGTATTTTGCCAGGAGCACATTTCCCCACACGGAGATTTCCGAAAACGACTAAAATCAAAAGCATCTATGCCTTGTTAATCAGGGCTCAACTCTGTTGTGCCGGTCAAATCTTCGGTATTTTAGACGAATCTCTGCCAAAGACACTGTTCTATGATGAACTGAAGCAGGAAGCGTTCAGGGGGTGGCCAAGGAACCTCTTAAAAGAATAATTGAAGACATCTCAAGCAATGAGAAATTGATCCTAGCTCCTGGGAAACCACAACTTTTGACTGTCCAGTCTGGAACATTCAGATCAGAACGGATATTAAACATTTTGAACAGTGTAGAACATTGTAGACGTTTCAAACGAGAAAAACCGCCGAAGACGGATGTGTTGGGCCATTGGCGCAAATAAAACGGCAACACAATGCATTTCCATTCTCTGGACTACATTCAACTGGAAATCTTGTAGGATCATTGTCCTGTTACAAGAGAAATCCAGTCGGAGTTTGAGAATGAACGCTGAAGAAGAAACGAGAAAAAACTAAAGGAGAAATCAAACTGCTTTTCCTCATCTCCCAGATCTACTATATTCCTGATCAGTATGTATTTCAGAAGCCAGATTAAACTAATCAGTCATCTGAAGACGCACAAACAATAAAACAAACTTGCCCGTTCTTAATGGCATAATTGTATACGATTGAGCAGCAATAAAAGGTAATACTGCTAGTGAAACTGCATGTAAATAGTATTTACGTAGAAAACAGGTGAGGAGGTTTTACTACACTATAACAACGCACTATAACTATCAGAAGCTCACGTGAAATAATACACACAACAGAAAACAAGCTAAAATCATACAAACATCAATACACATGACAATCAACGTTTCGACCAAAAGGCCTAGTTAGTTAGTTAGTTAGTCGTCGGATCATCATCACTGCAAACTGGACACATCCATAGTTGCTCCGATCTCTCCTTGAGTGTATCCGCCATCACACTTCTGCTGACAGTACCGGTCCTATGCTGGTTGACCATCATTCTTCTGCGCCCTCCATAATGTTCACCTCTAGCAACACCGCATCTCAATCCCTGATCTTTAATCCTAGCCATTGAAAAGGAATCATCATCCACATTAGTCTCATTCTCGCGTGTTATATCTCTTAAGGAGTTAAAAACGTCAGCGCGATCCATTGCCCCATCGCCCATTGCCACAATCGCACACGATGCCAGTTGATCCGCTCTTTCATTGCCTCGAACGCCCACATGTCCCGGCACGAAAATAAATGTAACCGCTTTCAAGCTCGCATTTCTCAAGGCCTCAATCCACTGTTCGCGAACGAGACCCATTTGTACCTTCTTAATCATAGAGTCACTCAAGATGCAGACCTGCGTTACTTTCTGTGTGCGTAGCCACTCAAATGCCTTGGTCACCGCCATAGTCTCCATGGTCATACTACTCGTAGTGACCGCAAAGGCACCACTTTCCTCCATTTATCGTTTTACCTGCGCACTGAGCTGTCAAGGCCCAAGCACTGCGAACATGCCTAATTACAGATCCATCAGTGTATATAATCACATCCCCCTCTTTGGTATTCTCACTGATTAAAGCCTGCACTTCTTTCTCCACAGCTGTGGGACACCATTCTCTGCATTCCCTGCTAAGTGATATTACTACTCTCAAACAAGTTTCGAAATCTGTGGGTAGACCTATCCATTCCGCACCAGCTGCCACATCCTGTAATCTGCACACGCTTTGTATTACATCCTCAGCACATCCCATCCACGACCTTCCTCTCTTGAGTCTGCTGCCTTTAACTTTCTGTATTTCGGAATGCAACGGGTGTTCCTTATCTGCATGTATTTGAAGGTACGCCCGTGCACGGCAATACTGTAATCTATGCTCAGCTGTTGGGCAGTCAAGTAGGTATCGCATAGCTCTTCTCGATGTGTCTCTTGTGCATCCCAGAATGATACGCATTGCTGCATTCTGGACTCTATCCAGTCTTTAGATCTGAGTTTGGCTAAGAGTCAGAATTGCCAGTGCATATTCCACCACAGCCACAACCAAACCCTGGTACAAAAGAAATAACAATCTTTGCTCACACTGCGCAGCAGCAATAACCTTCATTGCTGCTAAGCCTTTGCCTGCCCTTATGATAATGTGGTCAACATGTTCCCTGAACCTCAGGCTTCTGTCAAAAAACACACCCAGATATCTCATTGTGCTAGTTCTTTCTAAACTTTTCCCGGACAACGAAACTTGTGGCATGGGTGTCTTTACCATGTGATTGTTCAAGGAAAACCACGCCACGAATGCCTTATACGGATTAACCACTGCTCCCGTATCTCGACACCAATTTGTTAGTCTGTCCAGCTCCTTCTGTAGTTCCACGACGCACTCTTCTCGATTTCTGCCCTGTCTATACACCAGGATATCATCCAAAAGGCCTTTATCAAGATACGCACAAAACATCATGATGTGTCGGACAGAAGAGTTATGGGGATAAAAGGTAAGAACAAGTTTAACTTTATCAGAGGAGGTGGAAGAATCCTGATAGTTAGTAGTTAGTCAAGGTATCCAGGCAACATAGCTGACGCACACGGAGCCAGGTGGATGAAAGACTGCTGTCAGGGAACGAGCGATAAACTAAATCAGAGAGGATTTGTCAGAAAACCGTCGTCATCGCTACATAAGCGACGAAGACAATGAAGCTGGGAGTAGGACAGAGAGTTCCGACAAGAGGGAGGATGAGAAGAAGTGTAGAGCAGAAAACCATGTGCATCAGTAGGTTCATAGTAAACAGATGTGCTTATGTAAGGGGGGATGAATGGTGACAATGATGTCAAGAAAGTTGACAATGGTAGTGGAGATGTTAGATGCAAATTGAATAGCAG
This sequence comes from Meghimatium bilineatum, assembly GCA_034231615.1. Lineage (NCBI taxonomy): Eukaryota > Metazoa > Mollusca > Gastropoda > Stylommatophora > Philomycidae > Meghimatium > Meghimatium bilineatum. The sequence continues at coordinate 62,748,570 of CM067298.1, forward strand.
GGTTGAAATTGTTGATGAAGTTGATGAAGCGAGACAATTCCATTTCGGACATGTCGATGATACTTATTCCATCATCAATGCATCTGTGGAAAAGACATGGGAACGGGCAATCAATCATATGTCGACCAAACTAAATGTTCAAGATGTCCCATGAAAAGACAAGCACAGCTAGGTCCCATTTTTGTGCTCATTATTATCGAGTAATAATCGAGCCGATTATTGTATCTAACATGCATTAAATCGTCTTGCAGTAAAACTTCATAAACTGTTTTCTACGAAAGTACTATTTTTACGCTTGAGCAAGAGGAACACATCACTCATGGATTCACACTCTGACTTTGGCAACACACTGATGGTGTTTTAAAACGAATTAGGAGTGCCTGGGCATTCACGGCTCAAAGGTGAGGGAAGACCATCGGAGAGGAATGTGATGCTTTCGCTCAGACAATAAACCGTATGACAATGGAGATTTTGGCAGCAACCAAGGCTATGAAATGGGTGTATTCGCAGACTGCGACACATGCATGTATTCTTAGTGACTCTAGGAGAATGATTGTGAAAGTGTACGAGTGGTGCATTCGGCAAAAGTGGCTGGATGCCATGAAGAATTCCTGACTGCAGAAAGTGACTTTTATTTTTGTGCTGGGACATGCGGGATTCGGGGGTAATGAAAGAGCGGATAGTTTGGCCGCATATGGGGCTTATATGATTGCTACCGGAGCGATAGATCGGGCAAACATTTTCAACGCCCTACGTGAAAACGCACGAATAAATGAATATATAATTGATGATGATTCTTGTTCTATGAATAGACTAAGGGAGCTTGTGGTTTGAAATTTGGTGTATCTATAAAGGAGAGGTTTCGTGGGCGAGAAGGAATGATGGTCAATCAACTTAGTACTGGGACCGTCAGTCAATGTGTAATGGCGGCTACACTCAAGGAGAGATATGCACACCTATGGACGTGTCCAGGGAGTGTACTGATGATGATCCAGCGACTAGCTAACTAACTAATTAACCAACCAACCAACCAGCCAACCAATTTAACCAACCAACCAACTAACCAACTAACTTACCAGCTAACTAAACTAAACCTAACAACTAACTAACTAACTAAATAGCTAACAAACTAACTAACTGACTAACTGACTGACTGACTGACTGACTGACTAACTAACTAACAGTATATGTCGTAACAGTAGAACATTTTGAACACACTGTGAGCACAGAAAAAAATCAATGATAAACAAATCACAGAAACGTTCTGGACAGCGTAACGTCATGTCACAGAAAGAATGTCATCACGTAGACTGATAGTCGATACTTAGAATAAGTATTTGGGAAGATCTGTAATATTCTACTTCATTTGGTAAGTGCCCTGATAGTGATGGTATTACAAACATTTTCTACTTGGAAAAATACAAGAATGTACATATGGAACCACAATTGTATCTTCTAATATTCGACTTTTTTGTTACAATCGATATATAATCTAATATATAGGTTGTAGCATATTCAGTTCAAATCTAGCGATCACTCCAGCAGTGGTTTTGACTGTAGTGATTTTCTAGGCAATGGTTGCGTTCAGTAGGTTGTCATTACTTTCTGAGCGATCGTGAAGTACAACTTCCAGAAGTATAAATTGACCTGGAGCCGTGATCTACCTCCCCGTCAGAGAGCCGTGTTATGCGAGATATCTATTATCTGGTCAGCTTTGAACTCTACTGGAAGCAGACGTGTTTAGGAAACCTCTTACTTGTTTTTGTCCTTTAACAATTCCTTCGAGCTCTTTTGATTTACCCAATCATTCAATGAAATAAGAGGAATTTTTGTCATCGAATCAAGCCAATCACAGCATAGAAAACCCGTTACACCAGTCGATTATTGTATCTAACAAGCACTAACAGTCACCACTGTGCTACAAAACATATTTACTAACTCTGCAAACGACACGCGTAACAAGTATGTGTCATTTGTATCATTTCTCCTAAACACATTTGCTGAGCCTCAACCTTGAAACATAACATTGGTTTAACAGGAGAAGCATATAAAAAATATCCACAATTTATGACGGTATGCAGATTCCTTGAGAAATAACAATGTCAATCAACTAACCTTCATTTCTATCGATACACACATGTTTGGTTATATCTGGATTTTGAACCACACAAAATTAATGGATGTCGTGGTTCAGGTATCCTGCCGCCACGACTTCCGAATATTGAATAGAAAAGTATATTTTGGGGGGTTTTGATATTTCACTGTTAGTGATAGCCATCATACTCCCACACTATCCCTAATCATAAATTTACAAACGTATGTAGATTCCTCGAGAAATAATAAGGATAGACCAATCAACTGACCTTAATGTCAATCAATACACGAAACATGTAGGCCCACTTCTCGTAACAAAACAGAAATAATTGCTACATCCCTGATAATAATCTGTAGCTTTACTACTTTTTGCTCTTTTTCCTTATAACACAAGGTGACAAAGAGACGGGATTAGTGATAGTTCATTGTCTGGTATAAATCCGTTTTACGAGTTAATATCTGTACATTTAATTATCTCTTTGCTATTCAAAACACATCATTCTGCACTATGAAATATTCATGCTTCACAATTTCTCATTTTTTGTACACTCATTATTAAAGTAATGCGGGAAGAGAAAAAACAGCTGTATAATTGAGTGGAATCAATGTTTCTGAATTCATAGCTCACATATTCAGAGCTCACATAGGCGATAAGTTATTTTTTTAGTAGCTGAAAGTGTCAGCGTCAAAGTTGTTCATAAAATATGCAAGAACCAAATCTAATAGTACGATATATTACTATGCCAGTTCTACAAATGATAAAGTTATTTGTTCTGGTCACATACATTTATTGCATAATTGGCTACTCTCAGTACGTTCCTTGTCATAGATTTAAGCCGTATTGGGATTGGGGGATTAAAGTCTCACTGTCGCCGTCTGTGACTATTTCATATTAATGTAGTGATACCTGCAGTGGCGAAAAGATTACACATGCTTCACTGTGTTTAGCTTTGAGGTTTTGTATCCAGTCTAAATAGATTATGGAAATAAGTTCTCTTGTACGGATGGTCTACTAGCAAAATGACTAACAATATTGACCGTTCAGGGAAATGATAAAAGAACTAAACGTTTTTGTTACCTCGCAAAAGTCGGATACGTCGGTCCCTTTGAGCAATTAATACTGCAACACAACACATCTTCTTTCTCTGGACTACACGGTAGCTGGAAATATAGCAGAACCATTGTCCTAATACAAGAGAGGACAAGTGGGAGTCTGAGAACAAACGTAGTAAGGCTCACTTTGGTTAACAGTATCACTTTCAGAAATCAAATAGTCCAGATTACTGATATCAGAAAATTTTACGTCAGATAAATACTCTTGTAGGCTAACAAGACCATCTCATGGCAGTGGTGAAGCATCACAAGCTTGTGTGGTTTGGCCACATGATGAGACACGATTCATTCCCTTTCCAAAACTATCTTGCCGGCAACTGTTGAGGATGGAAGAAGAATCAGATTTAAGAATAAAGTATGGATTGACGATATTAAAGACTGGACAGGATTACGATTCTCTATACGTAAACAGGGAAATGAGAATAGAGTAACTTAGCTAACTGTTTATATTGATGTTTCTAGAGTGGCATCCCTACGACCCTGAAAGGTTATGGTTTTGATAATGATGATAATGATAATGATAATCATCATGACGGATGATGATAGATGATGATGTCAGGGTACATGAACAATAAAATGAAGATAACATAAACCACATGAGCTATGAGAAGTTGTATGCAAAACGGAAATATTTATTTCTTTGGCTAAGTAAAATGTACCTCTTATAGTGAGGTACACTACTTTCAACCGCGAACGTTAGTCCAATTTTGTTATATCGAAGCTTCATAACCATAAAAATAGTGGAGGTAACAAATCTGGTAATCTAGTCATCACGACCTCATATCAAGTGTGCTAGAGGAGTTGTGTTTAATGCGTATGTATCAAAGTGTTGTTTAAAACTGTATTATCTTTCTTTAATATTCGGTATTAGATATATAGATTATCCTCAGGTGTTCAGATCTTCGCTGCAGTAAATCTCTCATGGTGTAACGGCTGATGATTACGGTTCTATGTTGGTTCACTGCTCTTTTTGAAATCTTTGTTAGGTATTCTCTACGAGCCACGGCTATTCTCACTCCCAATTCGCGCTTTCGCAATATTGACTCAAAATTATCTCATAATTATCAGGCAGTATTCCATGCAGTCTCTATTGAATCTTGATTGCCTCGTGAAAGACCATAGGGATAGGTATCCATTCCTTGCCAGGAGTTATGCCTTCTGTGGCGCAAATATATGTAACGGTGTCCTCGGCAAGACTAATCCACCATTTGCCACTCTTGATCCTGCTTCCCTTCACACGAGGAAGCTCACTGTGTAGAGAGTGGTATATATCAGAACTCACCCTGTGATATGCACCAGCATGTTAGTTAGTTTGTTTCTTTCGTGCCGCAAGCGACACATAGGGCAGAGGTTTTGGTTCTGCTGCCTGCATCAGCATGACACATATCAATTTTGTGAGATATGCTCGGAAAATCAAAGAAAAACCTCACAGCCACACACGGACTTATAATGAATATACTAAGCTCACATAAAGAGTCTTCACTGCGTATAGTAAGTAATCTTTCTGCACGTCATCATCTTCAGGTGTCATGGTTCTCCACAGTTCTCTGTCTCCAGTATTATGTATCAATATCGTTGTTGTTTCCATGTCGTGCCAGGTTGTCAAACTGTATAATATTTTCTCACGTTGTTCCCCTCTGTCTCTGTTGCCTTCAATTTTGACTGTTGTGAATATGTTATTCGAACCTCCCTGTTTCATGAAGTGGCCAAAAAAATGAAGATTGTCTCTTTCTTATATTATTGATTAAGGTCCGTTTCGAATTTGACTTTTTCAACACCTCCACATTAATTTTTCTGGCAGTCCATGGTATTTCAGCATTCATCTATAGAACCACATCTATATTGCATTTAATTTCCCACTTTCCAGTTTGTTTATTGTCCAAGACTCTCACCCATATGTTAGTATAGGGGTTATATAGCACTGCAGAACTCTCTTTCTCACCTCTAATGACAAGGTCATATTACACATTATTCTGCAGGTAATTATGTAATATAGCACTCTTAGTTTCATATACATTTTATTTTACTTAGAATACCTCTTTTTATATAATAATGTTTCTCTGATCATCATCATCAAGTGCCGTCTCCACAACGAAGGTTAGCTTCACCGTATCTTCAACATCCCCTGTCTCTTGTCTTGATGGTGCACTCTTTTAGACTTTAACCTGTCCATCTTGTGATGTTACACCCCCACTTGTATCTCTGCCTACCTGTTGCTCGCTTCCTGTTGACTTTACCCTCAATTAAGGTCTTAAATAAGGTGTAATGTCTTTTAATGTGTCCACAATATTTTATTTGGCTGATCTTTATTTCTATTAGTAATTCTTTCTTCATATTAAGTGTTGTTAGTACCTCTTTGTTTGTTTTCTTCTCTTTCCATGATGATCTCCATATTATTCTATATACCCACATCTCAGAGGCATCAATTCTGTCTTCTTACTGTTTATTTAGTGTCCATACTTCTGAGCTGTACATTAATATAGAATAGATGTAGCATTTTATAATTTTCATTTTTCTCTGTTATAGTATTCCGTAATATAATTGAGAAATACTTTTTCTTGTTGCGTTGTATTTACTTAAAATGATGAAGGCCTGCATAACTGGGGCATAATCTTTAGTCGTGAAATTAATACACATCTTAAAAACGGTAATTTATATAATCAAAATAATTCGGACATTAGAACACACACACAAATGATCAGAAATGTCTATTAGAATGAACAAAATCCAGGCCACATTAGTTTCTCTTATTGTTTCTCTTTAAACGTGGATCAATTCTATTATGAAACGAACGGTAGAAATCGAAACCGATCTGACCGGAGGCACTTCAATGGAAGTAGAGAATGTGGTTTTAATTGGAAATCACTGCATTCACATTTTCTAAGAAATGAATGTATGACTATTTGGAAGATGTGGACAATGTAGATTGTCCACATCAATGAAGTTTGTATACGCTTATATTGCGTGATGAATAGGTGTATAATCCAATGCCATATAGCGATACAGGGGGAGGTGTAGTAATGTCACTTTACATTTATTTGTATAATCCAATAATATATAATGATTCTGGAGGGAGTTGCAGTAATATGACTTACATTCATATGTATGATCCAATAACATATAATGGTTCATGGGTGAGGTGCAGTAATATGACTCACATTCATATGTAGCCCCCCCCCCCTATAATCTAATAACATATAATGATTCAGGAGGGAGGTGCAGTAATATGATTTTAAATGTTTAAATAGGTGATTGTCTTCCTAAGTTTACGAAAACAAATCATGCATTGTTTTTTTCTTTTGTGTGAATTTGAGTATTAGTGACTCACCGAAGACGGATGTGCCACACCATTGGAGTAAATAAAACGACTACACAACGCATTTTCATTCTCTGGCCAACATCCTTCTGTAAATTTAGTGTGTCCATTATCCTGCAACACGGCGGATCCAGCTGGAGTTTGAGAATGAACGCTGAAGAAAAAGAAGAGTAGCAATAAGGTCCCCTACACGTCACGAACATCTGGATACAAGATAGGATATAGGATTTGCGATGTCACAAAAAAGCTACTATTTTTCGATGCTAAATCGATTCTTGATTCTTGATTAGAAAAGTGGCTGACAGCATGTGGGGCATTCTCATAAGTGCTCTGCCCTCTGTTCCAGCAGCCATTCGACTCAAAGGTGTTTCGATTCCAATGCCGCCGAAACAGACGTCGACATCATGGCACAACTCTGGCCCTTGCGACAGTTTTCTTTGTTGTTCCGTCCACCCACGCTGTTCCCGTAACTAGTTCAAGAACAACGTCGGCATGTCGGAACAACATGGTAACTGTTATCGAAGGTTACGACTACGGGGAAATCGTTAAATCGTTAAAGTGCTAATGTAAGTACAACTTATATTCAAGCGTACTATGATGCCCGAAACAATGAAGATAAATGTGAAGAATGTTTAGACAACTTAAATGACATAGTAAACATTGTATACAGATAGGAAGTATTTTTATGGCAGGGAAGACTTTAATACATACTTCAGAAAGGACAGAGAATGAATAAAAGAATATCTGAAACCATTTGATGATAAAATGAACATGAAAAACGACAATGAATATAGACTATTAGAAACTTGCAACCATTACAACCTATTTGCACACAAAAAAGCGCATCTTCACACACAAAGAATCCCTGTAATTCACGTGGTACAAATGGAATGACTTTAATTGCAAAATTAAAATAGACTTCATACTGGCAAAAAGAAATAATAGAGCAATACTAAATATGCGTGTATACACCAAGCACAAAGCTATAATAAAATCAGTTAAAATAAAAAGAAATAAGAACAACAAGGAACGCAACAAAATAGCTAGAACAAACATGCAAGCTAAACTTAGAAACCTCTTACATACCAATAGACAAAAAAGAACCCAATATAAACAAAGAATCTTATTAGAAGTTGAGAAACTCCTAATAACTAACAAGTCAATTGAAGAAGAATGCAAAATATTCATATAAATCATAAGATAAATAACGGGTGAAACATGTGCATACATGAAACATATAGGTAGAAAGGCAAGTAACATCATAGTGGAATGAGGAAGCCAAAGGTGCTATACACGCCTCACAGGTCACTCGAATACTCCCTGTAAATCCCTAAACTGAAAAAAACCGAATGACAGACATAAAAGATAAGAAACAATAAATTCGAGAAATGAGTTGCAAGTAAAGCCCAAGAACATTATATTTTGTACAGGTCACCTAAATCAATAACAAAAGAAAATCATTAAAGATATAAAAACCAAAGTTTGCAAGAATAAGGCGCGTCATTAAATACAGAGTACAAATAAGCACCAAAGACATTCTACACGAAAAAATTAAGAACATGAGAAACAGGGAAGATAAATACGAGCTAACTGAAATAATAAATGATGAAAATAAAAAGACAATCAATGTCCCGAAAAGAATAGTGGAACAGTGGCAACATTATTTCAAAGAACTGCTAAATCTAAAAGACGGAGGAGACGACAATATAGTTAACTATATAATACCAACCAACCAATACCAATGAACCCGTAACCCTTCAGGGTCGTAGGGGTACCACATTGGGTGCCTCAACATACAGAGAATCTCCAGCGAATTCTATCCTCGGCAATGCGGATGAGTGTGGAAATATCTTGTCCTGTCCATTCCTTGATGTTGTCTGTCCATGCCTTTATTTTCCCTCCGCTGCTTCTTCCCCCTTCGCTAGTTCCCTGCAGTATTGTTTTTGACAAGGAATCATGTTTGCATACATATCCAAACCATGCTACTTTTCGTCGTTTCACTATTGAAAGCAATGGTTCCTGGACTCCTGCACACATCTCTACTTTTTTTATTACGTTCACATTGGTCTTATGTTCCCTATAGGAAATTCGTAGAATTCGTCTGTAGCATTTGTACTCGAAAGCCTGTAATCGTCTCTCCATGTCCGCAGTGAGTGTCCAACTCTCACAACCAAACAGCACAACAGAAAGCACAAGCGACTTATACAGTTTTATTTTCACTCCATAACTGATGTTACTTTTCCAAATCACCCTTAGTCTTGACAAGGACGCTAAAGCCACCTCCAGCCTTATTTTTAGTTTTGCTTTGCATTTGCTGCATATACTGGATCTGAGGTATTTGAAGGTAATCACCACCTCAAGCCTGCGTCCATTCATCATGATGCTAGTGTGTCTTTCTGTGTCTCTGCTGTTAACAAATATAAGATTTTGCTCTTATTTGTTTTGATTTCCATTCCGTACTTGCTGGCAGGGTCGGTCTTAGGCCATTGTAAACTATGCGGCCGCAGTGAGCCCCGCACTTCATAGACCCATAAATTCATATTAATATTTATTTTATTATCCTCTTCCTTACCCAGACTGGGCCCCGCGCAATCCGTTTCGCATTGGGCCCCGCAATTGTTAGGGCCAGCCCTGCTTGCTGGTAACTTGTTATAGCTTTGCTGTTAACTCTTACAATGATTGTTCTGACAGAGCTATAAGATCAATATCATCAGCGAAACGCAAGTTGCAAATAGGGCGACCTCCGATCAATATAGAGGTGTTTGTAATCATGTAATGTCTCTTGTATGATATGTTCTAAGTATATGTTGAAAAATACTAGAGACATTATGCTTCCTTGTCGAACTCCTACATTTGTTTTGAATACTATAAAATGGAAGAATTAGAACCAAATATATTGATAGCAGAAATGAAAAATGCCATACAAACAACTCTATCAAACAAAGCACCAGGACCCGATAACATAGATTAAACACCGAATTAATTAAGGCAGCAGCAGATATGGAGATAAAATTGTAACATATGCTGTTTATTATAATGTGGAATTTATAAAAAATCCACAAGACTAGAAAAACGCTGTAATAATACCGATTTTGAAGGGAAAAGCCCACACAAGAGATTGTACAAAATACAGAGGTACTTCACTTCTATGTCAAACTGGAAAGTATTACTTTCAAAAGCATTGCTGTACAGACATCATGGATACAAAGCCACGGGCAGACCTTACAAAAGATGGATTCAATCAATGAAGTGCCATGCCGAGTGGCATAGATGATGTGTATAAATTCAGTTGGTGATTTCTTTGCATGCTACAGTTACAACCTATCCAGAAATTACTCTTTGTCTTCCTCTGTTTCTAATCCTCCTTGATCTTTTCGATAGTTACTAAATGTTCAAGAATTTCCTTTCAAATCTTGATTGACTGCTCTAATTTTTGCTATAATTTGTCGTTTTATTCAAGCATCACTGAGAACTTCTCTACATTAGTTTTCTTGACTGTCCATGGAATTTTCAAATTTCTACTTAAAAACCACATCTCAATGTTGACTGAAGCTTATCTTGTGCACTTTTGTGTACTGCCCATGCTTTACTTCCATAAAGAAGGATTGGCTAAATATAACATCTTAGCACTAGAACTCGCGTATGCACTGATAATACTCCAAGAATCAAGAATTATGATATTACTCCAGTGCATATAATTTACCTTATTGTTTTTTAAATGTTCATTTGGCCTGTGATATCCTGTTCTTGATCTCATTTAAGCACCGGCCAACTGATGTTAAAATGGTGCCTCTATAAAAGGTGGTTTTCAGACATTAAACAGTCAACGACACTAAACATGTATGAAGTACACAAAAAGGCTGTCTCCAGAGAATTCTTCTATGCTTGTAAAAAAATGCTTGTAGTTCTTTTACATCAGTCCTCATCAGATGTCATTTCCCTATCGACGTTTGCTACATCGAACCTTCAATATTCTCTTCTATTTCATGTCTTAGTAGAAGAAATTTCTCATCACACTCTTCTAGACTGTATTCTGTTCTCATGATATTTTCCTCACACTTGTATCTCTGCCAACCTCTTCCTCGCTTTTCGTCAAGATCACCTTCAAGAAAGGTCTTCCATGAGATGTTATATCATTCAATATGTCCACAATATTTCATATGTATTATTTGTTTTAATGTCACTGAATAGTTCTATTTGATACGCTTGTCAAAACCACTTTGTTTTCTTCTCTCTCAATGAAGTTCACCATATACTTCTTCAAAATATTCACATCTCAAATGCATTAATTATACTTATTAGATGATTGACATGAGCACACATAATACACATTTTGGAATATTATCCATCTATGACAAGAGTAAAACTAACAAATAGCTAGAGATAATTTTCTTTATTGATAAGTGCATTAAATATCATGTTTGTTTTCTAAGTTATAATAGAAACGAGCGGAAAGTACGCTAATATAATGTACCATAAGAAAGACCCGGCGTTGTGCGGGTGTAAATAAGAAAAAAAAGAGTGCTTTTATACATTTTTTAAACATGACTGTCCGTAGCCAAGTCGCAGTAAAATATTTCTGAACTTGATTATCATACAAATTTGATGTAATATTAATTAGTTTGAAGGTCACAACATGGATGCCCACATATCATAATTAAAGACATGCTTGATTCTCATCAGCTTTAGTCCCTTTAAGCATTGCTGACAGAATGTGACGAAATTTAAAGTGTTACCCTGTCCGTAGATATTTGCCACACTTTGCCACTAATACCTAAAGCTAATGAGATTCAAACATACCGTTAATCATTAAATCAAACAAACAAAAACAGAACAATGTATAATTAATAAGCATACCACATTACATAATCCCACAATAAAGGCAGCCAAGATATAACCTGTGTAGAACTGAAATTAAATTGAAAGATACCAATCTCCATTGAGAACAAACACTGAACGTCGACATACGAGTTCAATCTTCTACAGACTACACTAAATTTTCTGGATGTCAAAGTGCTTAAAATTGTCTATTTTTTAACGCTACGTAATCATAATTCTGAAGAATATTGTGTCAGCAATCATTGAAGAATTTTAAGGCACATGTTAACTGTTTAATTTTACGGAATCAACTAACAAAAAAAAACAAAAAAACAAACAAACAAAATGTGCAGTCACAAGTAGAAACTATTGTTAACCCGTTAATACACTGTAAACTTCGATTTAAATATAGTGATGGCAAAAAAAATGGAATAAACAGTTAATTAGGCGTAGCCGTTATCGACAAATTTATACGTCAGTTTGACCTTTTGCACCAGCCAGAGGTAAAAGGGTCAACAAATCATATTAATAGTCAACTTTACCGGAGCACAGGGCAATTTTTAAGATTTTCGGCGAGAACAATCCTAAAGCATTTGTGCCAAACTATAACGAAACCAAATTTCGTTTGTATACGTGCTATATCCGAGGAGCCTATAGAGAACAAGGAAACCATAGAGTTACGGAGTTATATATATATATATATATATATATATATATATATATATATATATATATATATATATATATATATATATATATATATATATATATATATATATATATATATATATAACTCCGTAACTCTATGGTTTCCTTGTTCTCTATAGGCTCCTCGGATATAGCACGTATACAAACGAAATTTGGTATAATTATATATTAATATATATATATATTAATATATATATTTATATATATATTTATATATACATATAAATATTATAGGATAAAAGAACTGCTGAATAGAGAAATGCGATCTCTTATGAACATCATTATCATCAATCTCGCAATTAAAAATGATATCTGTCTGTCTGGCTTCGCTGGATTGAATAACGTTCCTGTTCCGGGCTATGGCACGTTTGGTCGCGATATGCAGTCACATTGTGATGTCTTATGACCTCGGTAACATCTTCGATTCGGTCTCTTTTGGTCGCCCTCTGCCCCTTTTTGTTTACATTCTAATGTTGTTTCCAGTAATTCCAGTAAAGAGTTTGAATCTCACGCTGAAGTGAAACATGAATAAGGAAGTTTACAATCATAAGGATCTCAATGTACCCCTTCACCGTAGCAGGTACAATGCTGAAAGCACTGTACATATCTGAGAGTTACAGTCTTCTGGGTATGAAATCAAGCTTTGAAGGAACCATAAAATTACACACTAATATCAGAGTTAATGTTCGTAACATCTCCATTACATGATGTTCGTCCGTCGTGATCGACGATGAACAAAAACTCAACCATAATAATAATAACAATAAATAATAAAATAATAAAGTAAATAGTGCGGTTTTAAATGACTAGCAAGTCCAATGCGCGCACAAAATGTTCCTTTACAGAATTGACAACAATAGAAGGTATCTGTGTGAGGTTGAGATGTTTTTTTCTTTTCTATGTGTCCGCTTCTGTCTTGCAGTTTCTTGTCTGAATACTTCTGCCGCTAGTGCTCCCGTTCTAATGCTGTAACGCCATGCTGTTCTATCCTGAGCGAGGCTCTCCCAAGCGCCTACGTCAATGTTAAGATGTTTCAAGGATGACTTGAGCGTGACTTTGAAACGCTTTTTCTGTCCACTAGCTTTTCGAAATCCTGCCTTGAGTTCTCCATAATATATTTGTTTTGGCAAACGCGAGTTCTCCATACGCACAAGATGGCCTGCCCAGCGTGCCTGCGCCTTCATAAGTATTGTGTGGATGCTTATTGAGGTTGATTTTTCCAAGACCTCGTAGTCTGGTACTTTGTCCCACCAATGGATGTTTAGTAATTTACGTAGGCAGGTAAGATGGAAATGATTTAACTTTCTTGCATGTCTAGCATACACTGTCCACGTTTCGCAGGCGTATAGTAAGGTTGGTATAACAGCAGCATGATATACTTGTAGTTTGGTGGTTGTTCTTATACCTCTTCTGTCCCATACATTGTTGCGTAATCTGCCAAATACAGCACTAGCTTTTGCCAGTCTATTGTTAATTTCCACATCAATGTTGACATCGCGAGAGAGAGTGCTTCCAAGGTAAGTAAAATTGTCGACTACCTGCAGTTTTTCCTGATTGACGATGATGGAAGTAGCAGTATGTTGGCTATTTGATGTTGCTTGGTGCATGACTTCTGTTTTTTTTGGTGTTAATAGTGAGACCAAAGTTGTTGCAGGCCTTTGAGAAGCGGTCTATGGTGCTCTGCATGTTTACGACAGAGTCAGCATACAATGCACAGTCGTCAGCATAAAGTAATTCTCTAACAGTACTAGATTTAGTTTTCGTGTTTGCTTTTAGACGACGTAAATTGAAAAGACCACCATCCGTTCTGTAATTGATCATTATGCCTGCTGTTTCATTACTATGGTGTGTTTCCGTTAACATGGCTGTAAATAACAGGCTGAAAAGAGTAGGGGCCAGAACACATCCCTGCTTTACACCATTTGTGACAGGGAATGCTGGAGATACTCCTCCGTCGCAGATAACACTAGCCATCATACCGTCATGAAATTGTCGTATCACAGTGACAAGTTTTGGGGGGCATCCGAACTTTGTAAGCACCTTCCACAGTCCTTCTCTGTTAACGGTATCGAATGCTTTAGTTAACTCCACAAATGTTGCTAAGAGTTCACTATGTTGCTCTTGTGACTTTTCCTGAATTTGTCGTGCAGAGAATATCATATCAACTGTACCACGACCTGCACGAAAACCGCACTGACTCTCTGGGAGTAACTCGTTTAGTAAAGAATTATTTAATATGTTGAGTATGACACGAGCGAGAATTTTACCAGCTATAGACAAAAGTGATATGCCCCTATGATTACCGCAAGACTGTTTGGTACCTTTGCCTTTATATAGGTGCACTATAGAAGCATCTTTTAGATCTTGAGGCAATGTACCTGAGTTCCAGAAAATACCAAAAATGTCAGTTAGTTTTTTAATCAGCAGTGGTCCGCCATTTTTATAAATTTCAGCAGGTAAGGCATCCAAACCTGGAGATTTATCATTTGACATTTGTTTAATCGCTATAATAACCTCTTGACTGCTTGGGGGTATATCGAGTTCTTCTCTTATCCTAAGTTGTGGTATTCTGTTTATGACTTCTTCATTTATTACTGATGGTTTGTTTAGGATTTCTTCAAAATGTTCAGCCCAACGATTTAAGATGTCATTTTTATCAGTGAGAAGCTTCGACAAATCGGCATTTAATAGAAGTGGTGATCCCGGTGAGTGTGGACCATAGATAGTTCTGAAAGCCTCATAGAATCGCTTATAGTCCTTTCTGTCTGCAAACATTTGAATTTCTTCAGCTTTTCGACTTAGCCATTTATCCTTTATCTCTCTAAGCTTCTTTTGACAAGTGTTACGGATCTTGTTATAGGCTACTTTCTTGGACGGTGAAGATGCTGCCCCTTGTAGTTTAGTAGTTAGTAGTTTCTTGAAAGTTTTGTGTTTCTCTTCTAACAAGGATGTTATCTCAAAGTTATTATCATCAAACCAGTCTTGGTGTCTATGTACCTTCACACCCAAATGTTCATTCGCTTTGGCGTAAATAATTCCTTTAAACGAAGCCCAGCTATCTTCAGATGTGGTATTAAGAAGATCTAAGTCTCCCAAGGCTACGTCGAGATCCTTGGAGAGATTATTTTTTATATCGTGGTTACTCAACCGATCAGTGTTTAGGCGTTTTTCTATCTTTTGTCCCTGTGGACGTCTTTTTCTTGCAATGGTGAAATTTAGTTTGGATACTATAAGCCGGTGATCAGTCCAGCATTCAGCTCCACACATTGCTTTTGTGACACGAACATCTTTGATGTCCCTTTTTCTATTTATGATATAGTCTATAAGATGCCACTGCTTGGAGCGTGGATGCATCCAAGAGGTCTTTTTGCGCGTTGGCAAACGAAACATAGTGTTGGTGATAGTGAGTTCGTGCACAGAACATAGCTTTAAAAGAAGGGAACCATTGCTGATACATTTACCGATCCCATGACGTCCAAGAACACCTTGCCATGTCTGGAAGTCTTTGCCAACTCGGGCATTGAAATCACCCAGGATAATGAGTTTATCAGTTCTCGGTGTACCAGATATAGCGGCATCTAACTCTTCATAGAATTTATCCTTTTCCTCATCAGGATTTGTCATTGTCGGCGCATATGCAGAAAGTAATGTGGCAAAGTTATTTTTGCTCACTTTCAATCGCAACGACATCAAGCGATCGCTAATTCCTCGAGGCAGACCTGGAAGTTTCTGCACCAGAGATGATTTTATAGCAAATGGGTTGAGAAATGACTAGCGCTGAAGTTGGTTTATAGTGTGGAAGAGTTGCGCTAATCGTCAACCACACTCTCTCTCCTGAGTTTTATCTTGGTCCAGTGGCAAGACAAAGTCGAGACAACTGGGAGAAAATCAGGTGCAGTGGATGGCCAGAGCGTACTATGTGTCTATGTGCCCTATGCTGTCCACACAGCTCTGCTGTTAGCGCCTATGTACCCGTTGAGTTACCTGCCAACTTCTTCCGAGTATTTCGCCGCAAACAGACTTTTTAAGCCTAGGTAGACAAAGCTTTTGTTAACAATGCTAGGTTGACTTATTTCTTAGCACTGTGAGTGTCCATAATAGCTACAGTGTGTCGCCCAATATCATATCGACTGTAACAGGTTCACACCGTGTAAAAATAGGGCAGACCATTTTGACACGGTCAGTGAACCCGCCCCAGCGGCGAGAATAGGTCACCAAATGAGATGTTTGTATCCGATTGACAATAACGAAAAAATCAAGTTTCTACTTTGTCAGCGCTCGAATCTTGCAAATAGCAACATTAAAGTACGGAAACATATCCATTTATCACTTGAGTACACAATTAAACAACACAACTAGCACAATCCACGAAATTCGAATTACATAAACAGTGAGACAAAAACATCGCGACTAGCATGGTCGCCATCTTGGACACTCCATTACATACAATGATACCAGAACTATTGTCCGTTACCTATCCATTACACAGAATGATACCAGAGATATTGCTCGCAACATCTACATTACACACGTTGATACCAAATCTATTGTTCGTAGCCTCTCTATTACACACAATCATACCAGAGCTATTGTTCGTAGCCTCTCCATTACACACAATCATACCAGAGCTATTGTTCGTAGCATCTCCAATTACACACAATCATACCAGAGCTATTGTTCGTAGCCTCTCTATTACACACAATCATACCAGAGCCATTACTCATAATTACTGTGAATCAAAACAAACACAACAAAGATCTCAATGTTTTTAAAGACATGATGGTCTGTGACATATGTTCTATTTTGACGTACTCAACAGGTAAAGTTATTAGCTGAACGCCGCCCAGCAAAGATTCTGGCCTAGAACAGATGCAATGTATGAAGGTAAGAAGTAATACATGTGTACTTCTTGAGAAAATCTTGACATTTATAAATCAATATGTGCATTTCTACACACATTTGCCTCTACAATACTATCTCTTTGTTTTGTATTGTCGTGGATTAGAGCTAAATCACATACACAATTTGGTCAAAATGTTTGTTCCTTGTAGCTATCAGAACACCTACATTATTTAACTTAAAATCTCCATGTGTTTCCGTTTCCTTTTAATACAGTATATTCGTATGTTGGTCATGTGCATCATTATGTCAATCAAGTATATTAGTATGTAGATAAAGTATATTAGTATGTAGATAAAGTATATTAGTATGTAGATAAAGTATATTAGTATGTAGATAACGTATATACGGATGTCAATCAAGTATATCAGTATGTCAATTAAATATAGAAGTATGTCAATCAGGTATATAGTATATCAATCAGATATATCAATATGTTAATCAGGCATATCAATATGTCAATCAGGTATATCGATATGTCAATAAGGCGTATCAATTTGTCAATAAGGTATATCAATATGGCAATCAGGCGTATCAATATGTCAATCAGGTATATCAATATGTCAATCAGGTATATCAATATGTCAATCAGGCATATCAATATGTAAATCAGGTATGTCAATATGGCAATCAGGCGTATCAATATGTCAATCAGGTATATCAATATGTCAATCAGGTATATCAATATATCAATCAGGCATATCAATATGTCAATCATGTATATCAATATGGCAATCAGGCGTATCAATATGTCAATCAGGTATATCAATATGTCAATCAGGTATATCAATATGTCAATCAGGCATATCAATATGTCAATCAGGTATGTCAATATGTCAATCAGGTATATCAATATGTAAATCAGGCGTATCAATATATCAACCAGGTATATCAATATAAAATACACCACCAATCTCTTGAATGGATACCTACAGGCAAAAGAGCTAGGGGTAGACCAAAAGAAACACTCAGAAGAACAATACTTAGAGAAAGTAAAACAACCAATATTCATACTATTCAGGAACTGCAAAGAATAGCTTTGAACAGACACAATTGGAGAGATCTGACCTCTGCCCTATGCGCTAACTTTAGCGCAAAAGGAAAATGAATGAATGAATGAATATCAATATGACAATCAGATGAATCAATATGTGAATTAGGTATATCGGTCAGGTATGTAAGTATACCAACCAAGTATATAAAAAGTATATGGAGATATCCATGTATCAGTTCGCTTTACTCCGCCGAATACGGATGTCTCGGGCCATTCGAGCAAATAAAACGGCGACACAACGCATTTCCATTCTCTGGACTACATCCTGCTGGAAATCTAGTATGACCATGGTCCTGCTACAAGAGAATTCAGCACGAGGTTGAGAATTAACGCTGAAGAAGAAGAAGTTGCTTTACGCTCAAGAAGTTGTGGATTAGAATACTCATCGTCGCCCGTGACGTCCTGTTTATAAAGTGGATTGTTTTCGGAGAACACTGGGGATTATCACTCGCAGTTATGAAGTTACGTGCTATTCTCTCACCTTATTGGGATAGATCAAGGGTAACATAGGGGGTAACTCAAATTCAATGTAATTCATCCTCTACGCTGTTTGAACATGTTTTAATGTATTAATTTATTTTGCTAATCTTTAAAATAATTTGTTGGATGGTGACTGATGTTTCTATTTGTATTTCGTTGCACAAATGTTGTATATTACCAGCAGGAGAAATATTGTGCATGTGGATCATTCACGTAGATACATTTTTATACATTTCAGTCGTCTCCCATTTCAATATTCATACTGGAACAAATTTATATTTAAAATTCGTGGAATTTGTGCATAGAATAAATAATATATTACCAGGTTATCATACAATATGCTCGTTAACTGACTTCAGTATTTCTGATGACTAACTTATCATATTAAACTTCTACGCAAAGATATACACCAGTACATATACTGTTTTAAAAACACAACTTTTTTGGAATACTTTTATAAATGATATTCGCTGATTGGACATCATTCAATTTATGGACTGTGTCTACCTGGTCATTAACCTCTCGTTGTTATCTGAAATGTACTCACATCATTATTTGTAAAGTTTATGAAATAGGTTCAGATCAAAACAACATTGTTGGCAATAACTCGTGACATATTCATGATAATCCCGTGAAACGTACTGAAAACAAAACTCTCTGACCATATTATTGAATGGCTATAAAAGATTGAACGGTCCTCGAAATAAATTCAGTTGAAAATTCAATGCGCACGTATGGCTTATCTTACTAAGATCAACGATACATCATTGGTTGCTTACATACTAGACAATCTGTTAACTTCTACATGTTTGGTCGTGCTTCATTCACTCATACATGTTTGGTTGGCCTCCATACACTCCTACATGTTTGGTAGGCCTCCATACACTCCTACATGTTTGGTAGGCCTCCATTCACTTCTACATGCGTGGTTGTCCTCCATTCACCACTACATATTTGGTTGGCCTCCATTCACTCCTACATGTTTGTAGCTCTACATTCACTACGGGGTAGTCACCCATTCACTGATACATGTTTAGTAGTAATCCATTTACTCCTACATGTTTGTTTGATCTCCATTCATTCCTTCATCATTGGTAGTTCTCCATTCACTACATGGTTGTCATACATTCACTGACACATGTTTAGTAGGTCTCCAATCACTCCTACATGGTTGGTAGGCCTCCATTCACTCCTACATGTTTGGTTGTCATCCATCCATCAATTCTGCGATGTTTGGTATCTATTCATTCACTCCTACATGGTTGGTTGGCATCTATTAATTCCTACATGTTTGGTAGTCATCCATTCACTCCTACATGTTTGGTAGTCATCCATTCACTACTACATGATTGGTAGTCATCAATCACTACTACGTAATTCTTCTTCTTCTTCCGCTTCTTCTTCTTCAGCGTTCATTCTCAAACTTCCGCTGGATCTCTCTTGCAGCAGGACAATGATGCAACTAGATTTCCAGAGAATGGAAATGCGCTGTGTCGCCGTTTTATTTGCATCAATGGCCGACACTTACTACGTGTTTGATAGTCCTCCATTCCTTTTACATGTTTGGTAGTGATTCATTCATTCTACATGTTTGGTAGTCATCCATTCCCTTCTACATATTGGGTAGTCATCCATTCATTCTACATGTTTGGTAGTCATCCATTCCCTCCTACATATTGGGTAGTCATCAATTCATTCTACATGTTTGGTAGTCATCCATTCATTGTACATGTTTGTAGGCATCCATTCACTCCTACATGCTTGCATGTCCTACATTGACTCCTAAAAGTAAAGTAGTCATCCATTCAGTCTACTTTTTATGGTAGTCATCCATTCACTACTACATTTTTGGTAGCTATCCATCACCTACGCGCTGTTTGGAGGTCATTCATTCACTACTGCATGTTTAGTAGTCATCCTTTCAGTAGTGTATATTTGGTAGTCATCCATTCACTATTGCATGTTTGTTAGTCATCCATTCACTATTGC
>CM067298.1:62769140-62797977 GCA_034231615.1 Meghimatium bilineatum
CCAAAGGTTGTCAGTGATATCGTTCTTGTAATATTTGTTTATACCAAAGGTCTCTCAGTGAGATCTTCCTTGTAATATTTGTTTACATCAAAGGTTGTCAGTGAGATCTATAACGAGTTTTTGAAATATATTTTTATGTCAAAGACTGTTAGTGAGAAATGTAACGAGGAGTCATTGTACTAACAATGGAGTCTAATATAACTGCCTGTAAAGGGTCATGTTCTGATTTGTGTGTGGCCTAGACATCTGAATTGTCAACACTGTAATTTCACTGGAAAGTTCTTATTTCCACTAATTATCACTTATTGAGACCGATTCATGTCAGGTAGAAAATAATATAAGGAATTTTTTTTAGGTATGCTCTTTTCGCCCGCGAACAATTGCCCATATTGGTTATATCAAAGCATTTAACCATAAAAACAATGGAAGTTGTGGTTCAGCGAATCAAAACCTCAGAGATTCTTTACCATTTGTTTCTCCGTGAAATATACTCCAATGGCGTCACAAAGAATATGCGGAACACTCTAGCTAACACCATTTCACGTCATGTCACAAAAGTAAAATATTAAAATTTCTGACAAGAAACAATCATCACTTAACCTACTTTTGAATATTTATAAAAAGAAGTTATTTAGTGGCAACACTGGTGGAGTAGTAGATTAGAATCCATTGTATGTATGCATGTGTATGCATATATATATATATATATATATATATATATATATATATATATATATATATATATATATTATATATATATATATATATATATATATATATATATATATATATATATATATATATATATATATACAACTGTTATTGTACTTAGATCTACTATCCAGGATATGTGAACGTTCTATGTAATAAAAGTAGACAGCATAGGCATGACCTAATTGTTGTTGTAGATTTGGGTGAGGTGGGAATACTATTTTTTTTAGATGTTACTCGTTGCACGAGACACCACAATTTCTGATGCATGCGTGTATCAGATAATAACTAGTAGCGGTAGACTACCGTGTAACGCGTTATGCTGATACTATTGATCTCTTGACTGGTTCCGAATCTGAACTCCAGAAACTCACCTCAAAGTTGGAAGAAGTTAGTTGGAAATATGGCATGGAAATTAGTATTGACAAAAGCAAGATATTGGTGACTAGTGAAAGCAAGTAAGATCCCACGAATTTCCTGTTAAATGGTCACAGACTGGAAGAAGTTAACACTTTCAGATATCTCGGATCGCAATTATGTGATGATGGCGACTTGGGAATGCAGATTAAGCTAAGAGGATGATTGCCATGGCAATGTTGAGTATGTATGATTTGGAAAAGTTAAATCAGTATTACAGTAAAGATCACTCTATTCAGATCGCTAGTGATAAGTATATTTTATAATGATGTGAACGTTGGACACTCAATGTAGACACAGAAAGAAGGATTCAGTCTTTTGAAAACAGGTTTTCAGACGTTTGTTAAGAATTAGCTATGTAGAACACAAGTCAAAAAATATATATGGCCCGCAGAAAAAAAACAAATTTGCAGGTTATCAAGAACGACTTTTGGCAGTGGGTAAACGGTGTAAATTTGTTTTGTTTGGGCAAGTAACGAGACACGAATCGCATTTTAAAATTATTTTACAAGGAACAGTCGAAGATGGAAGGTGAAGAGAAGGACACAAAAATAACATCAGAGCATGGTATGGCGTGATTTTTCTACGCTCTTCCAAATGTTTGAGGATAATGTTGTTTGGAGAGCAATATATGCTGATGTATCTAGTGTAGAACCACTACGACTCTGACGTGTTACGGATCTTATTATCATGTATCAGATTGAGAATTGTCGTCGTTATGTCTTAGGAACATTACTTGACGTCTGTTGAGCAGTTGAAGGTGTTATTAATTTTAAAAGTTTCTATTAATTTAAAAAGTTTCTATTAATTTAAAAAAAAAGTTTCTATTAATTTAAAAAGTTTCTATTAATTTAAAAAGTATTTAGTGTAAAAAGTAAAGCAAAAGTTAATCCATAGCATTTATTAATGATAAAAGGGTGTGAGATGTTAGAAATCTCACATTTCAGTGGTTCTTTGAGGAGGGTAGATATCTCCTCTCCCTCGCAGTCTGTGCTTGCCGGATTAATCCAATTAAGTATGGGTCGACCTGAGAGCCGCATCTGTCTGTAAAACACTTCCGTCTCAACTGGGGAATAAACCAAAGATCACTCATATGCGAAGCCAGTGCGCTAACCACTGCGCAATGCGGCCTTCTAAGTAGTGTACGTAGCTTTAATCTTTGTGTGTGTGTGTGGAACATTGAGCAATTGTTTGTTCTGCGTGAGCGCTATGGTGGCGGCTCAATGTCTACTTCGATTTCAAACTTCATAGTTGATACCACCAATTTTCTATATATAAATCTATACAACATCGACAACTATGCGTTAAGTTATCTTTACCGATAAGAAAATTACATAGGAAGTTCTATTAAAGAACATAGACTGCCTGATGAAGAGTTTGATGTGGTCCAAGATTGCAATTTATCTTACAATACAAGCTGTGTGGCTGCTTGGCTTAATCAAGATAAAGTGAGGTTAGTAACATCGGCTAGGATGTGACACTGTCTAGGATCCTGTAATTGGTCAGTAAGAACGGCGATTTTTTCCAGCGTGACACATCATTTACACAGTTCATGCTCTTTATGTTACGCAACACCCTAGACAAGGTTGGGTTCATATTGTCTTTAAGTGTTTTTCGTTTCTTTGAAGGGAATATGACAGCGAATAAGATACAGTGCAAACAAATAATAAGATGTAATATTTTTTCTTTCTTTTATCAGATCACACGAGCGGAACATTATTTTATCAGATCACATCAGTAGAACATCATGTTATCAGATAACACCAACAGAACATTAATATATTAGATCACATCATTAGAACATTATTTTACCAGATCACACCAGTAGAACATTGGATGGGTCGAACGGAGGATATTATTAAACGTGTATGTCCCCCCCCCCCCCCATGACATAAATGATGATGCAGAAAGGGAGAAAGTGTCACCAGAACTACGCAATGCTTTTTCACTACACATCAAGCTTGACATAGTGTGTTGACTACAGAACTCCTTGGTGGTGTAAGCAGAAGTTCACGTCTTGAATGGTGATAATTTGTCAAAGGGAAATGTAGTCATTTATACAGATGGTTGTGTTGTACGGGGTGTGCACAACTCATGGGCATTTGCGGCACGGGTTGGAAAGAGAATTATGAGTGAAGACAGCGGTGCTATTGCTACGATCATAAGTAACAAGACCATAGACATCATCGCGATAACCAAGGCAATGACATGGTTAGAGTCTGAAACCTACACTCTTGAAGGCTTTCTCAGTGATTAAATTAGCGTGCATGCTAAAATGATTGAGAATTGCTGGGCATGCAGTCAGCAGTTAGAATCGGTGACGGGGTCTAATCTAATAAGAATCAATTTCATATTTGTATCCGGACATGCCGGTATCCGAGAAAATTACAACGCAGAAAGTCTTGCTGGTATGGCGAACATGGGTACCGGACAAGCAATTGACTGAGCTGATGCTCTGAATGCTCGTTGGGAGATAGGACGGGCCGCCGATGTAAACACTGCTTGTGAATCTGCAATTCTAAACAGACTACAGGAATACCATGTCAAGGGATGGGGCGTAGGCTAAACAAAAGCGCCATGCAGATAGGAAAATGAGACTTGTAAACCAAGACAGAGCAGGTGTAGTCAGTCGCTTCATGCTGAGGGATTTCTTGAAAAGGAAATCCGAGCACTTAGGACCGATGGTTCGATGTGCAGTGAGGATGATCTATCGGCTAATTAACTAACTAGTTATGTGCATACAACATTTATCTTTCAGTCTTTCCAGACGATATTGTTGCACCGTAATGAATATAATCTACAATATATAGCAATGATGGATGTGACACGCAAGACAAGTCTGTGTTACAAAGAGTCTTACACAGTATGTACAAAGTAACACGTCCATTTATAATATCCCTTGCTGTTTATTTATATCCAAACATGAGAAGAAATAAGTAAACGAACATCCTGTTTTAAACGATCACAAACTTGGGGACGTTGCCCCCTTCAAATGGCTTCCAAATATGTGATAATGGCAACTCAGGAAATGAGATTAAGCCTAAGAATCGAGATGGCTATGGTTGCCATGGCAAGGTTAGATATGATTTGGAGAAGTAAGACCAGTATTACAGTAAAGATCAATCTATTCAGATAGCTAGTGAAAAGTATACTTTTATACGGATATTAAAGCTGGACACTCAATATAGAAACAGAAATAATGATTCAGACTTGTAAATAGAAGTACTACAGACGCTTGCTAAGAATTAGTTATATAGAACATAGGACAAAAATGTTTGCTCCACAGAAAATAAATAAACATGCAGGTTCTCAAGAATCATTTTTGGCAGTGATGAAACGGCGTAAATTTGTTTGGTTTGGACAAGTAACGAGACACGACTCACTTTCAAAAATTATTTTGCAAGAAACATTCGGGAAAAAGAGGCGAACAAAGTCAAATCTTGCTAATGTCAGGGAGTGACCAGGACATTATATTTTATACACTTCTCCGAATGGCTGAGGACAGAAGTGTTTGGAGAAATTTTGTTGCTGTCTCCAGTGAGGAACACTTACGATCTTGACAGGCTACGGGTCTCTTTAATATTATTATCTGTAAAAACAACAAAATATTAGCAACGAAATATATAAAACTGTTGCATTATATTATATAGGTACGTTTATACAGTCCGTACTAAGACGTACATAGACAATAATATATTGCAGTCATATAGCTAGGTCTACACCAGACCTAGGTAGTCTTTTTGGAATGGTGAGCCTGATTGCATTTATTACTTGTGGGAATTCATTGTTTAAAAAATGTCAATTGATATTCAAGTAGTCTCTTCTGATGGCAGAGACAAGTGTATATAATATTTATATATTAGTGACTTGCTAGTACAAATAACAAGACAGGATTTGCCAGGCGGCGGTATTATACCCACCAATATCTACTTAGTCTGTGCAAAGATACACATAAATAATCGATTATTCCATATTAATAGATATATGCAAATTGATGATCTAACGAGGTATGACTTGGTAAAGTTTGATGATGATAGAACTATAGTCCATCCACAGCTTTGTAGATAGAACAAGTTTTGACAAGGGATTTATGATGTCACAAGACGGGTCAATTTAATAGATCGTTGGTTGACTTCTGATCAAGTGGTCCATGGGGGCATGCCCTGTGTCCCATGTCATTGCATAATGTATGCATGTGTTTGTGTGCTGTTGTTTTGTTCCCTATAGGGTCGTAAATTTATATGACCTCAGAGATAGAAACAATTTCTTGACGTCATCCATCGCTGGACATTCAAAAGGTGGTGGTCGACAATTTCGTAAAGTTGAGTGCACAGGCGGCACTATGGAATGTATTGTGAGTGTAATCTGTTCAGGTGATTATTCAGCTGTACATGTTTTACAGCTGTACATGTTTTATGCGAAGCCGGAAGATGATACTCTGGTCTTTCCTTCCCATGAGGTTGACATTGTCTTTAGGATTTGTGTTGGTCATATATTTGTTACTTTTTTCCCAGTATTTAAAAAGGCCCATCTATTCAGCCAAGCCTCTTTTCTCACATATTTCAACATAATTTTAACTGTGTGCATGGTCGTTTGTGTATATGGCTGTTCAGGTCATGCTCCCTTCTTTGCTAGTCTATCTGCCCTGTCATTGCCATGTGTGTTTGAGTGGCCAGGAATCTACTGCATAACAATTTTGATATTATGAAATATGAGAATCTTGTTGGCATGGTGATATATTTGAGCTAGTTGAGACTTAAAATGTCCTTCACATTCTAGAGCTTGAAGAGTGGACATAGAATCTGTAAAAATCACAATCTTTTGACCTTTGATATAATGTCTCGAATATGATGTTCAGATGGTACAAAGCAATTTCGAGTGTGGATATTTCAGCATCATTGTTAGAATATATCTACCTAAAGAACAATTCATCAGACGTTTTGTCTGGGTATTCTATATTGACATCATAACCTGCTGGATCAGAACTTTTCATTGTATTATCTCTCAATTATGTCATGGTTTCTGGCAATTTTAAACATTTGTATGGTAGTAAAATGTTTGATACTGTTTGCAGTTTATGTCTCTTGTATGGATGCGATAGTTTCTTTATTTATTTGACATATCTGAGAATTGACGTTTGGCTTATTCGTTGTTTTAGTAGCCTTTTGTCTGAAAATTGTTTATTTTTGTGGTCTATGTTGACTTCATAACAGCAAAGAAGGTTTTACGTTTTTCATAAGCTTCCATCGCAGTCATATCTCTCCGTATCTCAAAGGGTTCTACATTTGTATATATCTCATATGCTTCCTTTGTTGTAGATCTCATTGCTCTACTAATAGAACGTAGTATATTGTTCTTCACAATGTCTAGGGATTGTACATATGTTTTGGAACATGTTGTCATAAATGCATTGTTGTATTCTGGAGATAAACGTTTGTAATCAAGATATAAGCCTCTGAGGATATCATTATCTGATAACTAAGATGTTCCAGTGAGATTATTCAGTAGCTGAAGTCGATTCGGTGCTTTATTTTTGACATTTTCTACATGCTTTTTGGAGTGAGTTGCCGAACAACAGTGATTCCAAGATATGTGGGGTGTTCTTCTCTTGTCAATTTATGTGTATCTAACCATAGACTGATATTTTCTTGGCTACTTAATGATTCTTGGTAAAGACTGTATAGTTTTTTTTCTCGCAGTTTATTTTTAACTGCCATGTGTGACAGTACTCGTGCAGTCTTCTCAGATTTTCATTTTGTTTTTAGGCTGCACTTTCAGTATTCTCATGAATCTGACATCGTGCCAGATCATCAGCATAAAGGACATTTTAAGCTTCGATATGACTATATCAAGTGTCATGACATATTCTTTCCAGAACGTTGTCTTCGTCGTGGATACTCTGAACGCCTCTCTGTCCCAGGTAGGCAGGTATGCATTGACCAGAGACCTGTGCATGCATTCTTCGATGTCTTTGGTCCATCGTTAGTCTTCCTCTTCATCTCTAACCTGGCACTCTGCCCCACAGAATCAGTCTCTCGATACCATCATGTAGCTAAAGTGTTTAAAATAATGCAACTTCCTTCTTATGATGGTACTTTGAAACCACCCTTCATTAAGTTTCAGTAATTTCAAAACTTCAAAGTTACTCTTTTTCTCTGTCCATGATATTCGTAGGATCTATCTGCAGCACTTAATTTCAAATGCATTTATTATTTTGCATATTGTCGTGCATCCATATGTTGTCACTGGAATAATACATGATCTTATTAAAAGGGTTACTTTAGTGTCATTATTACTACTTTGCCATAGATTTCTCATTTGTGTTAATTTGAATGTTGTAATTGCGAGTTTTTTTTAGATTTCGACTGAACAATCTTCTGAATTGTTTATATTTGCTCACAGATATTCGAAGTTGCTTACACATTCCAGTTTTATATTGTCTATGTTGATTATTAGTTTGATCTTTGTGTTTTGTCTATTTTCAACATTTTAGTTTTCCGTGCGTTTAGATATAGATTTTGGATCTCCCTGTATTTGTTTATTGTTGTGATGAGCTGTTTCAATCCCTCAGGATGTGTAGTAAGGGCAAGGGCGTGTAGTAATTCCGAATGTCAATATAATTGGCAATGCCATTTATGTCGTGCAGCTCAAAGCAGAGTTCTGTAGTAAGCCTTCCTCTAGAACACCTTAAGATAAGATTGCATCATTTATCTCTTATCTGGATTTTTCGGTCAATGAGCAAGTGCTTTATCCAGTTATATAGCTTTCCATTAATTTCCACCTCACGCGTCTCCATTAATAGAACATTTATCCATACTCGATCCATACCTGTTGTAAATCAAAGAAGATGTCTACATCGTGTTTTATTTCTGGAATCCATTGTGAAATTTGCATGTTAACCTAATTATGAATTATAATAATAGTTAGTCTTCTGTGCAGCTGTCTTTCTGAAGTATTTCTGTTCACGGAAGAGGATGTTTAAGTTGTCAAGGAACCAGCAAAGTCGCACATTAACCATTCTTTCTCCCAATTTGCCAAGACATGATATTAATGATATTAGGTGGTAGCTTTCTGGTTCATCTGGAGGTTTATTGCTGTTCATAATGGGAAAGATGTGAGCATTTCTCCAGGTTTTAGGAAGTTTTCAATTTCTAAAAGTCATATTTATTAGTTTAATGACTACATTTCCCTAATTTTACTATGAGTGATAATATTCCAATATAAATTGTATGTGGTCCAAGAGACGTTCTTGGCTTCAATTTCTTCAGCCCTTGTTGGAGTTCCCGCATACGGAAGTCATCCTCAAATATGGATAAAATAGTAGTTAGGGACCTCCTTGGTGTTTTAGGTGGCGCAGACGCTTCTTGTCAGACTCTGGGTTTCCCTACTCTATTCACACTAGCAAAAAGGCGATTAAAGTGTTCTGCCGTATTGTGGGTAATTTAGTGATTGTGCTGCTCAATCTAAAACAGGTTTATCATTTGTACATCTTCTTTTTCCAGATAAAAAGTTGATCAGTACCCCGGCCGTTTTACTATCTTTCTTTAGATCAAGTTAACGCGGAGTTCTGCTCATTTGTCATTTTTGACGTCCTTCACTATTAGTTTTACTTTATCACGAGTTGTGTTGTAAAGGATTTTTATTCTTGTGATGGTGCGATCTCATGGGTTTATCTTGCTTTTTTCATTTCAAGATTACCAGCTTATATTTCTTTATTGTAAAATGATTTATAAGATCTTCTAGTGATCCTTCAGATTCTGCATTAGGGATAACTTTCACCACCTCTGTAGTAAATGTGTCTAAAATCTGTTCATGCTACAAAGCAGGAAATCAGTTTTTTAGGGGGGAATAATCTCCAGTCTGCCTCTCCAAAGTTCCGGCGAGCTTTCTGTTTGAAATATGCTTTGCTGAGTGTTCAGTCAATAAAAATAAAACGAAGTCAAATAAAATAGCTTTACGAGGATGTTAAAATGTGATTCAACAATACTGTATAATTGATGACAGACTCGGCTGATCCGTGTTTGTCATTGGTCACTTTGAGTATATTGTTTTTTAATTCAACAAAATATTGGAAACTTTCTTATTTTAGGAAAATACTTCGTAGCTTGTGACATGGATCATTTTAGCCACATTGAGTAAAATGGCCACTTGGAACTTTCTAAAGCTTTGAAAATTCATCACCAAGAGTTAAGCTAGAAAAACATGAATCTGTAACAGCAATTAAAAATCGCATGGTATAGCACACAAGAGTTTTAATCTTGTATAGCTTGTGAGGGGGGGGGGGCGTTTTATTATCATCATTGACCCCAGTGCACTTGTACCGGAAGTGAATATTTACATTTAATTACGATTGTCTTTACTCTAATGGGAACTAAACAAAGGTTAGGATATACAGCAATATTTAAATGGCATGAATAAATGATGACTGTTATTGTTTAAATAATAAACATCTCGCAATATTCGTTTGATTCAATTCTGTCGCGGAGAAATAAAGAGTGTGTTTACGACAGCCAAGTACCATGTTCAAAATTCAAAACTCTGGCACATGCAGTTGTTTAACTGGGCCCTTCAGAATATGTATTGCCAAGAAAATCATAACACTAAAAGGTGTGTAAAAAGTATTACATACTGAATACGATATGCTACCAACGAATTTTCTTACTTTTCACACTCAGTGACATGTTTATACTGGTCAAGTTTAATAAGATGTTACATAAGGCTCTTGTTATACTTCTCTCTTTAGGAATATTTATCAATATATATCAACGGGAGACGATGCTCTTCCTTCACTAGTTTTATTTTGTTCTTATCCAGCTCTACCTTTTTTTCTTTATCTTGTGTCTCATCTACATCCCTCTCTGTTTCAACTCTAGGACTACTCCATTTTTCGTAACGGTAATCCATCTATTGACACTACGCCACTGACTAAGAGACGTCTTCGCTGATTGTGGCATTTAATTCCAAGTACGTGATGAATGACCAACCTAAAGCCCATCACTAATAAAAAAAACGTAACGAATGGGTTTCTAATTAATCCAGTTGAAAGGTCTTTATTGCAGGAGGTCATGGTTTCTGTTGATAAGTCAAAAATAGGTCAAAAGGCGCCCGGTGAGTGGATGTTTACTTTTAGCTCTATTTCTTTTACTATATGGATTGACATGCTTGTAAAGTGGGTTGTTATTTTAGGAACATGAACACATTTTTATTACCAACTTTTGGTCTCGTATTTATTTCCATATCTTTTGCTTTCACTTGCGCACCAAATTACGTATTCTGATTTATTACGTTCTTGTAAGTCTAATTACTACCATTGATAGGTTATTGATTATGAGCTTTTACGTACGTCAGTGAATTTAAGGAAAACCCATAGATGGTCAGAATTAATCATGTCAGCAGATGTAAAACTGTATTCTTGTGCGCAGCAGGTTACACTCACTCCTCGTTCTAGCACTATGTATCGCAGTCTTATGTGTGCAAGTTTAATACTGATGTTCCACAATCACCGATTGTCATCAATCGCAGTGTCCACATTTAACTTTCGATTATTGATTATTCGACGGTATCTGCACTATTACATGCTTCCATATCAGCTTTAGCGAAGTAATCATTCCGATTAAATCGAGTGTTCCGAGATTTGAACCAAGATCTTCTACAGAAAAGTCTTGTTCGTTGATCTCAAATAGCGTGCTCATCATGACTGATACAACTGTGTCGGTTCTTTTTATTGGCTGGCCACAAAAAGTATAGACTAAGTAAAATGTGATAGTCATATTAGCCGGGATAAGTGAGATTGTTTGGGAGCAGGACTTTTCTGAACCATCGTTTACTTTGAAATGAATAATGTATGTAGTTGGAAATCTAATACATAAAGAAATGTTTCTGCAGCTGAAATTGCAGACTAATTTAAAAGCTGAACTTAAGAATCTACGATCAGAGCGCAGCGTAACTATGGCAACCAGTCCGACAATTATAGATAAAAAAATAACCTAGCAATGCAAACAAATACATTTTCTAATGCAGACAAGTACAGAAAACATTCTATGTTTTGCACTGGCTAATCTTGAAATCCCATTAGCTAAATAGACTTACTTCAGTCTTGTACGTTTAATAGCTTCATTTTCGGCACATAGCCATTTGCACATCAATCTTTTTCATACGCACGAAGATCTTAGCAGCTGCGGTGCACAATCTCTGTAGCACCGGCAGAGAAAACGCTCTAATCTCATACTTCTTGTCAATCACACATTATGCCAGTTATTTACTAACAGAAAGGACATGTCGGCACTTCAGGCAGCCTTTTAGGAGGTTTTCAGTATTTTTCAACAGAAGAAAAATGTATGAAATCTGATTGCTATTCTGTTTTCATGATTATGCATTTATAACACTCATTCTTTTTATTTGTTGTACGTGGTATTTCAAATTGATATATTATTTGCTTACGAAATACATCTGTTGCCTATCCATCAATCAAAACATACCGGGGAAGGTATTTCAGTAGCTAAAAGATAAAGTTAATGGTAACTGAGTTATGAACCAGTGTCAATGGCAAGTTTTTCCATAAGTGTTCAGTTGCTTTGTTACCAGTAGAGGTTGAACAGAAATCAAATTAAAACGATGATTTCAGCATTTGCTCAATAGCAGTTGTGTAATTCCTCGTCCTTCCCAGAGAATGATTCCTATTTTCTGGTTTAGACAACAGCACAAAAGAAAAACACTCAGAAGAACAATACTTAGAGAAAGTAAAACAACCAATATTCATACTATTCAAGAACTGCACAGAATAGCTTGAACAGACAGA
This sequence comes from Meghimatium bilineatum, assembly GCA_034231615.1. Taxonomy (NCBI): domain Eukaryota; kingdom Metazoa; phylum Mollusca; class Gastropoda; order Stylommatophora; family Philomycidae; genus Meghimatium; species Meghimatium bilineatum. The sequence goes on from CM067298.1 coordinate 62,781,067, forward strand.
ATTGGAGAGATCTGACTTCTGCGCTAACTTCAGCGCAAACGGGAAATGAATGAATGAATGAATGAATGTGGATCAGTGGCGGTATTTTTGATTACATCAGTTTGTCATAACTCAATACTTTTCTTTTTATGTTAGTTGTTAACTTTTCTTCAACTAGTCTCATCATATAATTGACTACTGACTTTTGCATTAAGTTAAAGAATTTGTAAATTAATATTGTTGTTGTCTGATTGTATCATAGTATTGTTCGCTATATTTATAGGTTAGTTATTGCGTGGCCTAATGTTGAAATAATTTGTCTGATTATATCACTTTATTTTCCCAGCTTAGAATACGTTAATCATTTAGTAGACTATTGTTGAAGTTGTATTTTTACACCACATTATTGTTCTTTATTTTAATCATATTAGTCAAACAGTAGACCTGATTTTGATGTCGCCTGATCAAATCAAATTCCGTGTCTCATCAATTGTAACCGATGTAAGACTGTAGAAGACGTAAGATTATATTTCTTTACTGTTTCATATTCTCAGAAACTATCCTTAGCACATATATTAACCGAGATATGCCACGTCTGTGTGATGTAGCTTTTATTGGAAGACGATTTATTTTCACGTTCCATTATCCCTTTCATATTCTAAAACAACTCGATATCTTTTTTATTCAGCAAAGTACACCGACAGTATATACATTTCGATAATATTATATTTGCAATTGTCTCAGAGGAATTGTTTATGTCAGCACATAGCCAATTGTGTGCTAATAATTTTAATAAGGATTAATATAACCAATTAACACGTAAATAGTAGTTTAAAAATGAGCATTTCATCACAAACTATATTTGTAGAAAAGCAGGTCAATGTAATATCCAGTGTGTAGACTTTTGATAAACAAAATAAATTCACCACATAGCCATCCGTTTCAAATCTTTCAAAGTACAGACTAAGCAACTGACACAATAGCCTAGCCTGCTTAGAGAAATCACATTATGTCATTTCTGGACTGATGTGACTGTCTGATTCTCCATTAGTGTGTCTATCGGCAGTCGACTGATGTGACTTTGTGATTCTCCATTAGTGTGTCTATCGGCAGTTGACTGATGTGACTTTCTGATTCTCCATCAGTGTGTCTGTCGGCAGTTGACTGTCTGATTCTCCATCAGTGTGTCTGTCGGCAGTTGACTGATGTGACTGTCTGATTCTACATCAGTGTGTCTGTCGGCAGTTGACTGATGTGACTGTCTTATTCTACATCAGTGTGTCTATTGGCAGTTGTTGTGACGTTGGCTTAGATCTTCACTCGGAAACCGACAAAAATACCACTTGGATTATTTAATCTACATATATAGACACCAACAGAATACACCACCAATCTCTTGAATGGATACCTACAGCAAAAGAGCAAGGAGTAGACCAACAGAAACACTCAGAAGAACAATACTTAAAGAAAGTAAAGCAACCAATATTCATACTATTCAAGAACTGCACAGAATAGCTTTGAACAGACAGAATTGGAGAGATATGACCTCTGCCCTATGCGCTAACTTCAGCGCAAAAGGAAAATGAATGAATGCATGAATGAATATATATACATACACATATATATTAGGTAGTTTAAACAATTTCTCGGAATAGTCGTTTATAGTTTGAATAAAATATGATGCTATGGAACTTATATGTTTAAAAGCTGGTAATGACCTTGGTTAAAGGATATGGAAAGGTTACCTTCACATATACTCTAGAAGAGAAGATACAGGTGTTTGCTTGTGTGCTGTGCTTGTTGTATCGTCAGAGTTGAAATTATCCTTGAACAACGTACAAATGCCAAATTCTGTGTTTTTTTCTTAAAAAGTCACCCTCAGATATACTAAAATTGCGTAATAACACATATGGTGATGCTCTTTGCAATGCTCTATCCTGTTCAAACCTTTTAATACCTGTTCTGATCGGGCTGTTTCAGGCTGGACGAACAAGAGCTATAATTTTGCAAAAGTCTGGGTCAGTTCTGTAGTGCTTGAGGGATGTTTACAAGAAGTCATTGAAGAGTTCTGACCTCCGCTTCAGCAATTACCTACACAAAATTCATCGTACAGTAGTCTTTTTGGAAGACTTTCGCCTGGCATAAGAACGATGTGAAGTGCCGAACGAAGTTGATACCTGGTCAACAGAGCTTAATTGTGTTCTGAAAAGACATACAGAAGGTATAATGTAAAAATTAACGGAAATAAGCACAAGTGTTACAAATAATTGTAAATAAAACATACTAGCAGCAAAATACAGCGACATACGACGTTTCAACTAAAAGCCTTCATCAGGAAGAAAGATAAGAAACGAAATAAACAATATACTAAACGCAAGAAAGCACATGCAATAGGACGATAGTAGGATGATGAGATTAAAACGTTGTAAGAACCATATCTTTGAGAAAAGAAAGATCAAAGCTGGAAGGATCCAGCAAAATAAGAGGAGATAGATATAGCATGACGAGAAAGAATGCGGTGGTATGATAGTGATGATGAGATTTGCGATAAAATTAGACAAAAATTCAATTATAAAACGGTTACTTATCTCTGGATCCGTAATTATTTTATCACCATCAGCAACAATCCCACAAGATGTTACACCAGTGACTATGCCCCCCACGCCAAGTCTGTCACATTCCCCAAAACCAATTTCACCATTGAAGAGAGTTTCATATGTGTATCCCGCAACGTCATCTATATCATCATCTGCCATGACATATATAGGTGAGACTGGCAGGAGGCTTGCGGACCGATTCTGCAAACAATTGTACAGTATCAAAACACATTCGAATTATACTGTTGATGATCACTTCAATGGCACGGGCCATCGGGGCGACCAGGACAGTCAGGTAACATACTGAATTGTTACTTAGCTGATGACCGGACCCGTCACCAGCTTGACAACCGCTAATTATATCTATTTGACGCTCTTAAACCTTACGGGATCAATGAACGCCAGTCGTATGGATATCATGTTGTTCCTTCATTTTTCTGTTTGTCTCGTTTCACATGTATTTGACTGTGTTTTGTATATATTTTGTTTATGATGTTTCACCTCTGGTCTAGTTTCTATAATTCCGGGTTATTTCCACAATATACATAACTCGCCCTGGTGCAAGTCAACTGTGTCGTTCTTGCTTGTCGTTTTTTGTTGTATTCTTGATAATGGCCTATTGGTGGAAACGTCGACTTGTGTGTGTTATTATATGTATTTCCGGTGATTATAATAACTTCATTACCCTGTTCCTAACTTTACTCATCTCAATGTAGTCTGAATGGGAACCGACGGTTTAATGGCACAGTACACGCTATACCATAGCAAGGCACGATGTGTCCAAGGTTCACATGGAGTAAATTCCTTTATATCTTACCTCGCGTCAATATTCTTTTTTGGAATCGCGATATCTGTGCCTTCACCCATGTCCCCACTCTTCCCTCTCTATCTGATGCTACTGTCTGAGTCAATTTGACAATATTGTGGGGCCTGTATACTCACTCAATGGTCCTCTTTTTCTCATTTACGGGCTTGCCTGACGTCTGATCATCCTTTACTATTATACTTTACTAATCCTTGACGTCTGATTATCTTTTACTGATGACCCAACGCGGTGATATTTTTATGTTTCGACTTCTGTCGTTTTCCTTTGTTTAAACTTAATCATCTCATGTCCATCACGTTACCTTGGACACATATTGTCATGGTATGGTATAGCGTGTACCAGGCCATTTTTCCGTCGGTTCTAAACCAGACTCCACTGCGATAAGTAGCCCGTTTTATTAATAAATGCACGCATGTGGTTGCGTCTGTGGGTCTCACCAATGGCCCACTAGACATACCATCCATGGAATAGATAACCTTAGTGGATGACATGCCGTTATATTGAGGTTATCTTCTTAGAGAGTCTTCATGGCACGTCATCTATACAATTATGATAATGCTTTTATTTTGTTGTTGAAATGTGTTTCATGTTTACCTGAATATATATATGTATGCACCCTCTGTGGTTGGGAGGGAGCCAGAGATGTACTGTGCAGCACTGGGGAGGAGGAAACTGACAGCACTGTTTTTTCCTATGGCTGAAACCCATCATAGAGGCACAGTGACTCTGGACGTGACAATCCTTTTGACTTGAACATTTGGTTGCATTCCTAGAGCAATAGAGAAGTTCGGCATAACCAGTAGTCAATTGGTGGCGAGAAATGAGCACAGTGAACCCTATCTTGGCTACAGTGGCTAGGAGCAGTGCATAGGTTGAAACCTAACTTCCAGGAGGTGTGATAGTTATTCTCTGGCTTTGTCCCGGGGTGGGACGAAAATCCACAGACTTCCCAGCAATATAATGCCATTTAATGGCATTAGGTAAAAGGGCATGAGCCCATGGACGGCTGGATCAGCAACCAACCAACTCACCATTAATAAATGCGTGTCTCATTTTATCACAAATATCATCATCACTATCTTGCCCACGATTTCTTCTCGTCATGCTACGTTTGTCTTCACTTACTTTCCTGGACCTTTCCAGCTTTAATCTTTTTCTTCCCTACGCATTAATCTCATCCTCCTACCATCGCCACACCATATCTTCTTTCTTGGGTTTAGTATATTGTTTATTTCGTTTGTTGTCTTTCCTTCTGATGAAGGCTATTAGTCGAAACGTTGTATGTTGCTGTTTCATGTTGTCTATGTTTTGTTTAGAAATATTTGTAACACGTGTACCTATTTCCGTTTATTTTTGCAGTTGCCGTGTGTTACCCCAGTCCTCGCATTTCCAGTTTCGAGTTGTTACCTGACACTGCAGTTTATCTCCTAATACAGACCCACGGTGGCCAAATTAAAGATGACGGTACTCTATTCATATCTAGAACGCTAATCTTTCAAACTATCATTAAAGCAAAATAGGTGTGAGAAGTATTTCTCACAAATTAATCTTCTATGGGATAATTTCATTTCCCAAGGCCACTTTCTCCATCGATGAGGCCTTTACATGTGAATCCCGTACTGTCATTTACATGATCATATGTAAACGCTGTGGCAAGCAGTACATCGGGGAAACCGGCCTACGATTGAGCGATCGATTTTGTAAACATCTTCATGCCATCAAGCACAGAACACCCACTCCTGTGGCCAAACACTTCAACGGCGATTGTCATCATGGTGCTTTGATATTCAGGTCCTGCCATCAGATCTTCCACCGTTGATGATAGATCTAAGTACGCTCTAGAAAATCGTCTCATTTTTGAATTGGGTACACTCAAGTCTTTTGAACTCAATTCCGACCATTCTTATGTCTAGTACTGGGTTAGTGTGGTCTTTGACTTTATTCTTTTTTTTCCGTCATTTACTAATCTTTTTGTTCGTTTCGTTTCCACATATATTTACGTTTTTTATGTATTTTCTGTCCTTCTGGCATATCATTTCCATATTTCCATTGGATACGTTTCTTTGTTGTGATAGTTTTTCCATTCGTCGTCTTTTGATGTTTTGTTTGTGTCTTGATAAAGACCTTTTGGTTGAAATGTTGAATATGATTTGTGTGATGCAATTTGTATGATTTCTTGTATGCGCATCATTACCTACTAGTTTTAGTTATAGTATGTCGTGTCTCATTGAAGCGATATATAAACCTGTGTTTTACGTAAGTCTGATAAAGTCATAGTCATTTTGCATTTGTGTTAACGTCTTTCTCTCTAGTCTTTTTCGTATTTTCTCTAAACTAGTCCGACCTGTGATATGGATTTGCTTTCAAGCAACGCTATCTACAGCCAGCGTCCCAATAAGGACATTATCATGAAACAAGACTAAAGCATATACGTGTTGATATATCGATAATCCTTCTGATGATCGGTCTTCTCAATGAACTCCCTGCCCTGAACCCTCTTGATTTTCCAACGACGTATTCACGTTATCGTTAATGCCGCCAGTCCATCGTCTTCTTGGTCTGTCCTTCCAACTACTGAGCCTATTTATATTGCTTAGAAAACAGTACATGATGGGTTGATGGATACGTCCTGAATAGGATATACTACCAATTTCTTTTAACAACTAGTACATTGTCCTTAGTGGTATTACTTCTTAAGTTTGTTGCTGCAACACTCTCCACGTTGTCGGATATTCTCAGACTGGTTATTTTTTATATAAACCACCCATTGTCAACAGAAAATGTTTATCGAGAATAGTTGATATATTTTGATTAGGAAACTAACTTATGCATAATTTTACAAATGAATCTGCTAGGTACCAATTTTTACCCAAGACTGGGTCGATCATTAATTAGCCTGATAATGTGAGTCATTCTTCTGAATTGTGTAATGTTCACAACGTTCAATAGGCAAGGGGAGATAACGTAGCCAAGTGTTTAGAGTGCTTCCTTATATAACCCAAGGAGATTGTCACATCATGCATCAACGAACTCGCAGTCCGTCCAGCAATTATAAATGGTTATTGTGTGATCTGTGTAGAAATGAGAGAATAAGGAGAAAAGAAACTGACCATATCTTTTTTAACACAAAGCATAGTGTAAGATTTTCAAAGTTGTTTATATAATATTGCATATGATTGCTGTTCATTCTGTTTATGATAGTATTCTCTATATCGAACAATTTATTGTCTGCTTTTGTTATTAGACGTCATATGATTTGATGAGGATCAGGTTTTCTGGCGGTGGCAAGTGTGTTTGCATGATATTCAGCAATATTGTATCGACCTTGGGCATAGGTAACATCTTCATTCCACATTCTTCTTAGTCTTCCTCTGCTGCTTGATGTTTTCATTCACATGTTGTACTATCTGGGATTTTATCTTTCGGATGTACAATCAAAATCCTTCCTGTACATGTCGCATTACAGTTTCATAGCTCATAGAAAGCCTCCCTGTACTCCTTCGCAGGAAAAGATGCAGTGTCAAAAGTTTTTGTTTTTTTTTACCAATTTTGTACTCTCTTACTGCTGGACAGTATGGTTCATTCTCATGTTGTACTCTCTTACTGCTGGACAGTATGATTCATTCTCATTAAGAGACAAAACTAATTCAGTCTCTGTTTTCAATATACCTGACCACAAACGCTGTTAATATTGTAGTTCTTGTAAATTCTTAGTTCTTATAATTTCTTAATTTCTCGCATGATCTTTTCATGTTCTGTTTTCTGTTTTTCTAAGACATCGCATTTCATATGTAGTAAGCTAACTCTCTTGCTCTTTAGTTAGTGTCCCCGTTTAGGTATTGATAGAATAAAGCTGGTACGAAGACTGAATTTATGATTTACATTTTGGTAAAATTTGGATAGATATGTGTTTCAAGATTGGTGTGAGTTCATAAATGTACAGTTGGCTTTTTTTTGAATTTCTCAAGTTCGTAAACAATATCTACAGCAAGATTTTGTGAACAATCTCCTATAGGTTCATATTGAACGTAGAAATATATTAACATATATAGAAATATGCTTGGTAATGTTAGAACATGGCTGAATTTTACGCTATAATATGTCAGAGAAATTCAATTTATATGCAAAATCATACGCTTAGTTTGACGAAATATTACGCTTTATTTTGTGTAGTGAACAGCATAAATTTACATAATCTGCAGTTAATGTTTCGGTGTACGATTCTTATGATAGATGCTTTGCAGCATAGTGATACATAAATACATATTTTATTTACACAATTTACAACATTGTATTACGAAATGATGGAGCATTATTTCTAGACATCTTGAAATTTTAAGTAGTAAGGAAATGTTTTTTTAAGTTAGAAAACTAGTTTATTTATGATCTTACTGTCTCGCTGTCCTGTCCTGCCTGTTTGTATATCTGTTTGTTGTCTTTTCTCTGCATTTACTGTACGTCGTCGCAGGATTGAACAATGATAGATTTTCAGGCTATGTTACGTTTGGTGGCTTGATATGTAATAATATTATAACGTCTCAGAACTCTGGTAACTTTGTCAATCCACCTTCTTCTTACTCTGCCTCTTGTTGTTTCTATTCTTCTGGTGTATATTCTTGGTGCTGGTCAATATGGATACATTTTCATTGAGTTGCACAACTATTTAAGTCTCTGTTTTTTTTTAAAAATTTAACTAAACAAAGTAATTGTTCCGACAATTCTTGTGGTGTCTTTATTCCTCACATGGTTTGGATTCCGTATTTTTCGTGTTCTAAAACTGAAATTAACATATTGAAATTATCTTCTATTAAACTTAATAATAATGAACTTAATTTCTTTTGAAAATAGTGAAACTTATGTAAATGAAGCGAATTCCATTATATATTAGGGCTTATTATCTTTTTTGTTTTGTTTTCTCTCTTTGCTCCAGGGATTAACCATTAGAACAGAAAAAAAGATGCTTCAGAGTTTTAGAGTTTAACACATCCAGGTCATACAGTGCTTCACATTTTTATGCTCTCTCTCTCATCTTTTTAATTGATTTTTACTTGTGTGATTATAACATGCCGATTTGTTAGTTTCTGTGCCATTATATAGTATGAAAAATGCAGGCGTGTAATGAACAATTTCTGAGTAATTTAAAACAAAAATCATCGAAACAGTTATTTTGAACTCGTCAGAAATTAAGAAAACAATTTTGTCCAGGATTAATTTATACTGTTCCCCCTTGTCAATGGTATTTTTGGCATTGTCTCGTAGCCATTTATTAACATTATTCAAAATGTACACATAGATTTCATGAAACAAATGTAATTGGGAAGTTGGGATTCTAAGTAGTCAGTATAATGTATCGTATCAATTAACCATATCGATACATAATATTTTCTGGACTATCCATCTATATTTTGTGATTCTTGTGGCAATGGTCATAAGGCACACGTATTGCTAAAGTAACCATAATGAACGTCTTAACGAATTCCTGTATCTAGACCACATTCATCTAACTGGTCGGAGTTTAAGAAGAACTTATTATCATCATCAAGTGCTGTTTTCTCAACGAAGAATGGCTGCAACAGACCTCCAACATCTCCTGTCTCTTGTTTTAGTGGTGCACTTTGCTAGACTGTAACCTGTCCATCTTGTAATGTTACTCTCCCACTTGTATCTCTGTCTACCTCTTGCTCGCCTCCCTTTGACTTTAGTCTTAGAAGAAATATAGAAGGCGAATGAAAGTACTTGAAAACTCATCTTAGTAAGACATTTAATCCAATAATTCTTTGTCTATGTTCTGTCTCAAACTTCTTCTCAGAAGGATGTGGTCCAGATAAACGAATGCGTTATCTCTTGGTTTACAGTTTGACTACCATATCTTCTTGACAATCTGCTTGATACATCACACCAGCGGGTTATTTGGAACACTTAAGCACAACAATGGAATATACCCTTCCATCTCAAGTCTCTTTAGTTATATCTTTCGAGATGCACTGTGAATATCAGTGATACTATTATTTGCTTCCCTTTCTTGGCAACACACGGATATTGTAATATACAATACATAAGCAAGGCTAATATTTGATTGTTTGATTCTTAAATTGTTAACAATCGGAGTTCAAAGAATACTACACACTTGTACTAACACATATGTCTGCACACTCGTTTACGGTCAAGTACACACGTGTACATAATACGTTTTACTCACATCTAAAATGCTTGCTTGCCATATAAATTGAATGAATGCGCGACAGTGTATATGGGGTCGGCGAGGGCAAGAAATGGAGCAAAGAATTGCAACACTTTAATCTGCCATGGATTCCTTACGGGGAGGCTTAGGACTCTTCATGGTGGGGATTAACTATTCCATCCTATAGAGTAGGGGCTAACTCCTATATCCTATAGAGCAAGGGTTAACTGTTCCATCCTATAGTGTAGTAGTTAACTCTTCTAGCCTATAAAATAATGGTTAACTGTTCTAGCATATAGAGTATGGGTTAACTTTTAGTCAGCCTTTAGAGTTGGAGTTGATTGTTCCATCAAAAAAAGTAGTGGTTACCTTTTTTCTTTTTTGAGATGTCGGGTCGGGTTGAGCTTTTTTCGGTATGGACCAGAAGAAGACCATTGGAGCTGAAAATAGTCTATTGTGAGCTTATGGTTAGTACATGAAAGTATGGTTTTGTTCGCTTATGGCTAGTAAATGAAAGTAGTCTTTTGTCAGTTTATGGCGAGTGCCTACATTACTTTTAGAACGGCATGACGAGTCAGGATAATGACGGGTCGCAATTTGCCCACAACTACTATAAAGTCAAAGTAGTTGAGAACCCCTGATGAAGTCAAATGTGTAGAAACAAAAGACACATCACCAAAGTCAATCTAAAAACATGTCATAACAGATTCCGTTCTCAGAACTATAAATCGTTGGTGTACAGGAGTATATTTTTTATTTGTTCGTTCTCAAACTCCTGCGGATTAGCAGGATGTATTCCAGAGAACGAAATGCGTTGTGACATGGTTTACAGCAATGCTTGACACATCCGACTTTAGCATGGCTTTAGGTCATGTTGACACTATATGGATGGGACAGCCAACTCCATCCCATAACCTCCTTAGTCGCCTCGTACGACAGGCATGGAAGGTAAACAGTGTTGCTATTCTTTTCTCTCCTCTTTGGCGCCCGTCAACACACGGGTGGTACAGGAGTATGATAACTAAGACAGAATAAGAATAATGGATATTCACTATTTCTAGTTACACTTATAGCGTTATTTTTTTTGTCATGTCATGCACTGAAGCTGCCCCACATCTTTTGTCTTCATTATCATCCGTAGCTTGAGGAGATTGTGAGGACTCAATCTTTCATCATCTCGTACATATCAATTTGTAACATGATTTAATGTCTGACATTTTTTGATAGGAATAAGTCTTCCTCTAGACATATAAGGTCTATTTGGCGCTGTGACTGAATCATAGTGAGCAGGTTTTAGACAAAAACACTGGCAACATCCAAACGTAAATATTACTGTTATTATTATTATTATCAACAAATTATCGGTGTTACGTAAAGTTCTGAATGAATAACATAACTAATGTATAACACAGGAACAGATCAGTTGGCAGCCAACAATACATAACAATTAACAAACATTTAACTAGAAAAAAAACCCATTTAAATAATATTACATGCACAAGTATTTTGACAAACCAAAATATAATTATGGCATCAAAATGTCTCAGATTTTAAAACACTGCATTCGCACAATAGAAATGTTTTCAACGTATCAACCAGCATGCTTCAGTGGAGTGCAAATTAAACAGCTCAGCGATCTAATGTATTAATAACCTGGGATAAAGCTAAAAACAATTTGCAGATTAAATGATATCTCGACAATACCTCAAGTAGATTAAACGTGAGATTATGTATGTTTCTGAATACTAAACGTGTGCTATATCAAAGCGACATACGAATTTGACGCTCCAAAAAATGTGAACAATGTTTGCTTATTTGTCTTGTGACATGAATTCATTTGTTATTTATGTGAATTTTAAAATGATACACAGATTTAAATTTCAAATAAATCATTGCTTTGTTATGATTACTATCCAGGTCAAGAATTATGTTATTAACCGAAATTAGAATGAGATCGTGTTTTTTTTCATTATGTCACCGTGACCAAATTTACCTGAATTTCTACCTTCAACCATGCATCTTGTTTGATTCGACTTATTGTCACTATCATTTATATTTGGTCGCTTTACGCATTTGTTTACTCCCCAGCCATTGAAAATGAGGGATAAGTAGGATCAGCCTAGGTGATCGGCATCGTTCACAGACCATATATTTTTCTGTCTATTGTCTATTGTCTTTCCCCAGGTGGATGATTGTTGACTGCGTTCACACTTGCAGTTAAGCTTATGAGGAGGGGGCTTAAGCTGTCGTTACAAGGACAGATGTGTTTCCGTGGTTGCATTTAGTCCATGTTTGTTCAAGGCTATCTTGATGTTTTCTATCCACCATTTCTGTGGTCTACATATGGCCTTACACCCGGATATTCTTTTGTTATATGCTCTTATTAATATTTGATTTGGCTTCATTCTAATAAGGTGGCTGAACCATTTTACTTGCTGTCGCTTAATATGTTCAATATATGATATTATGCTAACTCTTTTCCTAATTTCTTCATTTCTTATTTTATCTAGTTTGGTAACCATTGCAACTTTTCTCAGACACTTTATTTCACATGTAGCGATTTTTCTCTGCTGCGAAGCTGTTAAGACCATGTTTGACATTGGTAGCACAGTGTTCGTATAAAATTTGTAGATATTATTTGTTTTTATATTTCCATCTTGATCTTTGGGTGAAGAAGTAATGGTGAAAATTGGTAGGTCACTGTGTTTGCTTTCTGGCACCATGTTTCTATGTCTCTGTCTAGTCTTCCATCTTCGGAAAAAATGCTGCCTAGATATTTAAATTCTTTGGCTCGTTTCACTTTAGTGTTATCTATTGTTATATCCATCGGTGTTGCAGACTGGCTAATTTTCGTAACTTCTCTTTTTTTGTACATTAATTTTCATGTTGTGGTTTTTATTCACAAACAGCTTTAACTATTAAACATCAACTAATCCTCCCGAACGCACTCTCTCACTCATTCACTCACAAAACATTCACTCACTCACACAAAACTGACTCACTCCCTCAAACACACTCACGTATCATCCAAACACTCAATAAGTCACTAAAACACTCACTCACTGACTACACTATCATAGAACGTGCTATTTAGACATCACTTGCCATATTTTCCTGTAACATGTATGTCATTGGCAGTCTTGCAATACATATGTCTTCGATCCCCATATTCAATCCCCTTATATGGATAAAAAAAAGAGATTCAAACGGTCAATAATTTCACCTACCTGGCAGCACTCTCTCACAAGGTACAAGATCGACACTCAGTTAAACAATAGAAGGGCGAAAGCTAGTGACACAGTTTGAAGACAGCGAAAAAACGTATGGGAGTGAAGGGGAATAACAACTATCAACAAAGTCACAGTGTACCAGGCAGCAGCAATATCATCACTCCTTTATGCCTGTGAAAAAAGGAAAGTATATGTTAGACACGCTAGAAGACTCAACTACTTCTACCAATTCTGCCTTCGTAAGATACGCAATATCCATTGGTGGGATAAAATACTAGACATTTATGTACTGATGAAATTTAAATTTGTAAGCATGCCTACAATGCTGACGAAGGCGGAGACACGGTGGGCAGGACATGTGGTCTGCATGAAAGATCATCGTCTACAAAAGAGGCTGTTATATGGAGAACTCCAGACTGTCTCTCGCAAGACAGGAGTGCTGAAGAAGCGCTTTAAAGACACTCTTAAGTCATCACTGACTCACTTCAAAATGGACACAAATCCATGGGAGAATCTTGCACTTACAGATCCGACTGGCGTCGCAGAATCAAGAGTGACGCAGCAGCTGCAGAGAACCTCCAACACAATAATACACAACAAAAACGAGCTAGAAATAAAGACAAGAGCTGCTTTATGGCCCACAGACTCCTCCCATACATGCTTAGTGTGGTAGACTATTCCAAGCACTTTAGAGTCACTTTAGAAAGCTGTCTGTTTGATGATCAGCAGGTGTTACCCTGTTGATTGGTCACGGTCCATTATACCCCCCCTCCCCTTTCCAATAATACCATATAAACTGTTCATGCAACAATGCCTCTAGTCATAATTGTACGAGGGGGCATCAAACTTTTAGAGCGTGATAGAAACAAGAATACAGTATGTTAATACAAGTCTATCAACCCAGGAAGAGTATGGCTGGAGTAGGGAAACCCACATGTGTTCTAAATTCACCACAGATTTATAAATACTGGTATCTAGTCTCAATGTCTGTGATTTTCGTTGTTGTGTACACAAAATTTTTCTATGCATATCGTCTAACTGTGGGCCAGAAGCGCCATATCATGTACGGATAAAGGTTACGGCAAAAGTAAAACATCCCATTAAAACAACAACTACAGGATAACGACATTACAGCTGTGAGTCTCGTCCGTACTTCTATAATTGTTCATGGCTTTGGGGTCCTTATCTGAGAATGGTATCTGAACGCAAAAGATTGCTAAATGATGATGTAGCAATGATGGTTCCAACATAAAATACAAATTAAGTTAAAGACTTCTCGGTGAACATTATCGTTTGGTAATCTTGATTTACGATCGTTCTATCTTAGCTGATGCCTCTTAATATTGTATAACAATGGATGAGATGTTTGCTAGTTTTATGATAGAAGCGTGTCTACTTCAGTCTTTTCTAGTTTTATTTTGTAGTCGCTGACAGATTTAATTCTGCCGCTACTGTTTTATTTTGTAATGTGCGTATAAGTGTTGTAGTCGGACACTCGTGGCATTAAATTGGTACATAACTTCAAATAGGATTCTTTGTGCTTCCATTCTCCCACGTAGATTGTACAATCATAGTGATGTGTGTTCGCCCATGTGCTGGCTGGCTTTCGAAATAGTAGTGAAAAATTGTAATATTGTTTCCTGCCCCGCCGAAGACGGATGTGTCGGGCCATTGGCGCAAATAAAACGGCGACACAACGCATTTCCATTCTCTGGACTACATCCTGCTGGAAATATAGTAGGACCATTGTCCTGTTAGATCCAGTGGGAGTTTGAGAATGAACGCAGAAGAAGAAGAAGTTTCCTGCAATATATGTCTTATAAGGGACTAGGGAGGTTTGGGGTGCGATTGGCTGTCGCAATCCATTGTTGACCAAAGTTACCGTAAGCAATACTGATGGTTCATGTATTTTATATATATATATATATATATATATATATATATATATATATATATATATATATATATATATATATATATATATATATATATATATATATATATATATATATATATATATATATATATATATATATATATGCTCATAGGGCAGAGGTCAGATCTCTCTAATTCTGTCTGTTCAAAGCTATTCTGTGCAGTTCTTGAATAGTATGAGTATTATTTATTTTAATTTCACTAAGTATTGTTCTTCTGGGTGTTTCCTTTAGTCTACCCCTGGCTCTTCTTCCTGTTGGTATTCATGCAAGAGATTGGTGGTGTATTTGTTATTGTCTGAGCGTAGGACGTGTTCAATGTAAAACAAACGGCATTTTCTAATAACATCTGTGATGTAGTTTTCATGTGTTTCTTCTCTGTTTTTTTATGTTCGATTTGAATTCGCTTCAGTGAGTGTTAATTATCCTAGGAAGGCATTTGTTCTCGAAACTCCGTAGTTTCATTTCTGAAGGTAAAGAACTTTTTCCAGCTCTCACATCCATATGACAGCACTGAAATGACGCAGGAATTAAATAAGCGCATTTTCGTAAGTGTGCTGATTGACTTTCAAATCCAGATCTTAAACAGATTATTAAAGGCACTTGATGCTAATGCAGCGTGAGTTATAATTTCCTCAATGACATCGCCGTTGAGTGCTAATTTGCTTCCTAGATAGGAAAATGTGTGTACCTTTTCAAATTGTTGTCCATTTCTCTTCTTCGTCAGCGTACTTTCTCAAACTCCCATTGGATCTCTCTTGCAACAGGACAATGGCACTACTAGATTTCCTTAATCTACTTAAATTTTGTTTCTGATGGATTGATATGAAAACCTATCTGTCCTGCGATGAAGATTATTCTTCAGTTTTTTTGTGTGCTTTGTGCATGTAGATGGTTTTCACTCATATATAAGTATATATCAGGGCTGCGGTAATTAGCGATTAATTAATCGATTAATCGTTAATTTGTTTTAACGATTAAATTTTGGATTAACGATTGATCGAATTCTAATTTTCAGCGCAGCACTAACAAATGTACCGGAAATCAGGAGGCAATAAGGACAGTAAACAATGTAATATGGCGGGCTGATAGTAATCGAAGTATTAGATATAAACCTTTAACAGTTCGATTACATGAACATTTTGGGTCTAAGTTGTCGGTTGACCGAAATATATAAAATGCTGATAATGTTTGTTGCATTCATTGCGATAAACCCTTCGCATATCATGGATCTAACACATCGCTTACTTATCATCTTCAAAACACCCGCTACAGTACCAGAAACTTCAGCTTGCAAAGTCAGCTTCATGTAGTAAGTTGTTAGCGGTATCGTCATCTACTTCTAAGCAGACTAATCTGAGTCAGTTTTGTATCCTGCCAGTTTCTGATCGTCCGGTGAGTGTTATAGTACAGCTTGACATTAAAATATTGAAGTTATTGAAAAACTTGAAGTACTTGTCAGACGATTCAAAATAACGAACTTGGTCACTTATTGGGAGACAGGCAGCAGTTAGTGTGAATAATGATCTGTTGCAGACTAATGCTGATACTAACAGTGTCAATGAAACCATATGCGAAACTAAATCAAAACGTATGAAGCTGGTGGAGTCTGACTCAGACGAAGGTGTTGAAACTGAAAGTGCTGCTGATGAATTACACCGCTATAAAAAATGAGAAAGAAAGTTGCTGAATCAGTTGATCCACTACAATGGTGGAAGGAAGCTTAATGAGCATAGATATCCGAAGTTGGCCTTATTAGCTAAGACTTGTCTGTGCATACCATCTACCTCAGTTCCGTGTGAACGTTTATTTAGCTCTGCTGGCTACATTGTCAATAAGACACGTTCATCACTCGAACCAAATACCGTTAATATGCCGATGTACTTGCTTAGTTGGTTATCTGATGACGGCTGAACGAGAACAAGCGTGTGCTATGTGATTAAATAAATCTCAAATACTTTTCCATATCTGCAGCTACAGCCTTTTTGGTTTAATCGAAATGAACTATTAATTAATCCTTAATTTTATAAAAGTTAACTATTAAAATTAATTTAATCGTTACCATCCCTAATATATATATATATATATATATATATATATATATATATATATATATATATATATATATATTATATATATATATATATATATATATATATATTAT